>QRFJ01002661.1:171876-237534 GCA_006176705.1 Cocos nucifera
TCTAAACATGCATCTATCATATCTCATATGAATAAATTAAATAAATTTATTTTCTATTTTTTAGATTTAATTATAATATTTATAATATTAGAAAATAGTAAATAAATAGATCTAAAAATTATAATTAATTAAATTAAAATTATGATCATGCTAGACTATACATAGAATAATTCTATTCCTAGTTTAGCCATGCTTTTCATACATCTTAGATCTAGAATATTTTTTTAAATTTTTAATTTTTTGATTTTAGATTTAGTCATATCTAATGTGATATCTAAAATCATCTAATTATTAGATAAAAAATAAATTAAAATTAGATCTAATGAACTATGGAATCTGGCTCTGATACCAATTGAAGGGAAAAATCTATTTTTTGGATCAGGTTCATTCAGATCTGATTTTGATCAGGAGGGATATTTCAAAAAAATTTTTCTCTAAGATCCTAATCAGATCTGAGACTCCTTAAATTTAATCTTCTTAATCTAATAATAAAAATAAAAATAAAGATAAAAAATTAAATCTAATTTAATTATACTTTTGTTTTGGATAATTCAATTACCCTATGATGATCCTGATGTATGCCTGAGATTTTGGATGTAGCCACACAAGTGTCTGACCTCAAGCAGTATCCACTCAAGCAGGATCTGAAGATCTTCTTCTTCTCAATCAATCCTCTAAAAATTAGATCTGGATCTGATCTTGAAGGTCTTCAACATGGCTTTTGAAGAACAGTCATTGTCTCTTGCAGCAGTGTTGTCTTCTTCCTTTTTTGACGTCTTTTACTTGCTTAGATCGCACCTTCTTTGTGCCCAAAAGCCCTTGAACATGGAGAGGAGAGAGAGAACCAGAGGGTGGCATGGAGAAGAAAGGAGAGGGGCTATGTGGCATGGGCTAAAGTTAGAAGAAGTAAATTCTAAGGGCAGACAGGGTTGATATAGACCCTGCTACGCCATGCAGTGCCACATCATCCTGGCCAATCATGGTCCTTTGTACAATCAGATCTAAATCTAATTAGTGAGATGATATCATCTGATCCAATCAGATTGGAGACCCTCAAAACTCTCCTTAGGTGGTGCCAAGACTGGGTCAAACAAGTCTTCTTGATGCCACCTAATTTAATCCCCTGAAGCAACTAGAGTCCTATCTGTATGGGACTCCATCTTCTATCCTCATGGGGTGCATGCCTCCCTAGGCATGCATCCCTTTTCTATCTATGCTTTAGTAAGGTAACAAGTTTCCAGATTCTCTCCTATGGGTGCATGACACATGGGTAGATGTCTAAGTATCCAGGGTCAACATTTGACTAATGTTCGAAGATAAGATTTAGCAGGTTACAGAAAATGGTAGGTGTTCTCTCAAATTTATCTCATAAATTAAGACAATCCTTTTCTAACCAGGACAAGCTCCAGTCAGATCAAGTAAAGATTTTTGAGTGAGTCCAAACACATTTGGCTCAGTCGAGACAAGCTTTAATGATTGTTAAAGGAGAATATTAGGCTCAATCGTGTGCTAGCACGATTTTTTTGAACATAATTGAATCTTATTCAAATCAATTGAACTGGGTTAATCTAATTGATGATATTCATATCCAAATCCTTATTTGTGTGACCTAGTTAGGTTCAGTTTCGTATGGTAACGGAATATGTCATGATCTCTATCATCAACATCATCGAAACATCTTTCGATGGATCAGAACTTTTTTGATTCGGATAACTAGTATGATCAATCATCAAAATTATTCTAATTGCTCCCAAAATCTATTAGTAACACCTAGTAGCATATGGTGGCAACCCATCAAAATTGAAAGTAAACCTCTCGATACAGTTACCTGTGTGATTAAGTTCCTCTATCTTGAGCTCCGATCGGAATAGGGTTAAGGTGATCTCGTCAAACCCTAATATCCGTCATATGAATTAATCATTCAATTCAAGTCCAATGTGAAAATCCTAATAGAAACTCTTTCTATTATTTCACTCTGCCATGGCCATGGGCTTATGGACTTGATTCTCATGATCATCATAGGGCTACTCCTCATCTACTGAGATAGATAGATTTCCTATTGGTGCAATCCAATTTCTATGATGAACATGCTATAGCCAACATACACCTCAGGATTTTGAATGACTAGGAGACCGAGTTATGGTATAGTTAAATTATGACATCCTCAAGATAAACTACCAATGCACCTTAGGTCAAAGAACCAGAAATACTACTGCAGCTTCGAGCCAGTCATTGATGAGAAGGTAGACTTCCTCATGACTGCTTGAGGTGGTCACTCTCAGTGCCCTCGTTCTCTAACGAGTACCTATACTCTCACTCCGATGTTCCTACATCGTAGACTCAAGACTCATCTATCCAAAAGAAGCAATCGTACACCAAACTTCTGGATCAATCACCATCCTCATGATGATCCTACGATCAGAAGCATTTTATGAGTTAATAATAAAAATTCATGTCTTAAATTTTCAACTCTTGAAAATATGAACTATCATTACCATTAATGAGGATGTCATCCACGTACAATACGAGGAAGACAACAGCGCTCCCACTGACCCTTTTGAAAACACATGGTTTCTCTTCATTTTTGATGAAACCAAATGTTTTGATCACATCATTGAAATGAGTGTTCCAGCTCCGAGATGCTTGCTTAAGTCCATATATGGACCTTTGCAGCTTGCAAACCTTGTGATCAGTATCACTGGATGTGAAACCTAGCGACTGTTCTATATAGATATCTTCCTCAAGATATCCGTTTAAGAATGCCATTTTCACATCCATTTGCCATATTTCATAATCAAAATAGGCTACAATGGCAAGTAATGTGCTGATGGATTTTAGCATAGCCACTGGAGAAAAGGTATACTGATAGTCAATGCCTTTGCATTGACTATAACCTTTTGCCACTAGTCTAGCCTTGAATGTCTCCATATTTCCATCTGCACCAATCTTTCTCTTGAAGATCCATTTACACCAAATAGGTACTATACCTTCTGATGGATCTACCAAGGTCCAGACTTGGTTTGAGTGCATCGAGTCAATTTCTGACTGCATTGTCTCTAGCCATTTCTTGGAGTCGATATCTGATATCGCCTCGTTGTAGATTTTAGGATCATCACCATGAGCACCATTACCTATGAGGAATATTTTCTCTACGTCCTCTGAAATAATACCTAAGTATCTCTCAGGGGGATGGGAAACTCTTTTTGATCTACGAGGTGGAGGAGGTAGTGTTCTTATTGGCTCAACCTGATTTGGTTCCAATTGGTCCTTAGCTTGTTGTACTTATAAGCCTTTCTCATCAAGCTTGATCTGCCTTCCAATGCCGCTATCTTGAATAAACTATTTTTCAAGAAAGATGGCATGTCGACTCACAATCACATTGTGGTCTTTTGGAATGTAGAAATAGTATCCTAATGACTCTTTAGGATATCCTATGAATCGAGCTCTAAAGGACCTAAACTCTAACTTGTCCGCTTGTTGTCTTTTGATGTGAGCCGGACAACCCCAAATTCTGAGATGACTCAGACTTGGTTTCTTACCGTGCCATATCTCATACGGTGTGGTAGGAATGGTTTTAGAGGGAACCCTATTTAGTAGATAAATTGAAGTTAACAATGAGTGTCCTCAAAGAAAATTAGGGAGGTCTGTGAAGCTCATCATGGATCGAACCATATTCAATAGGGTCCGATTTCTTCATTCTGAAACCCCATTGAGTTGAGGTGTTCTTGGTGGAGTTCATTGAGAGACTATGCCATTTTTCTTTAGATAGTCTAGGAATTTCTAGCTAAGGTATTCACCTCCTCGATCTGATCGAAGAACCTTAATGGATTTTCCAATTTATTTTTCTACTTCATGTCTGAATTCTTTCAAAAACTTCAGACTTGTGTCTCATAAGATACACATACCCATACCTAGACAGATCATCGGTAAAGGTAATGAAGTAAACAAAATTGCCTCTAGCCGGTACATCAAATGGGCCGCACACATCAGTATGTACTAGGGCAAGGAGATCTGTGGCCCTCTCCCCATGTCCAACAAAAGAAAGTTTGATCATTTTGCCTTGAAGGTAGGATTCATAAGTTGGATATGACTCGAAAGTCAATGGACTCAATAGCCCATTTTTCTCTAATTTGTTGATCCTATCTTCTGCTATATGACCTAATCTCAGGTGCCATAGATATCTATCGTTTGGACTATCCCTAGGTCATTTGGCATTCACGTTTTTCTCGATAGTTAGAATAGGTACATCAATATATAGCTGATGAAGACCATTAATAAGGAAATCATTTGCAATTTTATTTCTTTCATAAAGAATGTTACAATGGTCCTTAAAGAAGGTAATCACATAGCCTTCTTGTGCTAAGCATGAAACAGAAATCAAATTCCTGCTAGCTGCAGGCACACAATAACAGTCTTTCAAAACTAAGTCTAAACTAGATGGTAATCGAAGAGGATATATTCCCATGGCTACTGCAACAACTCTTGCTCCATTACCGATGCATAGGATCATGTCTCCATCCCTCAACCTCCTGCTATCCTCAAGACCCTGCATGAAAATGCACAGATGAGCACTAGAACCAGAGTCAAGCACCCAACTAGATGCAGAAGATATGGCCAGGTAAGTGAGACCGATGGAAGAAATATGTCATTAACTCATACAAGAACGCATTCAAGTTGAGTAGCTTCCAATTAAAAATCAGTTGATCGTATGTGCCAAACTTACCTTAGACACCAAATTGTTGAGCTAGAACCAATTAGGTTAGCCTACAATCCATACTCTAACCTCTGAGCCTAATTAGGTCTTGCTTGATTGTGACTCGATCTTGACCCAGACTTAATCCTATTAGGCCGATCAATTTAGCATTATTGATCCCATCTAACCAATACTTGATTCGGTTTGATCAACCGCTTAGATCTAATTGAGCTACCCAAGCCCGAACCCAGTATTATCAATATGTCTTAGATCTGAAATTCTCAATTTTAGACCTAATTGATATTCCATAATCTTAATTTTTAATTAAGTAGGGTTTATAAACAAAATATTTATAATAAATCCTTGGGTTTCAGGATCTAGGGTTTTGCAGAAAATAAGTTTTGGATTTCTGATTAAGGACGAACGCGCAGCACCCCTATACATCATAAGAATACCCCATCGAATGGGAAGAGAGGGCCTTTAAACCCTTCTTCATTCTTATGACCGGACGGCCAAGAGGAATGCCTTAATCAGGAACATGTAATACTACAAAACAGTTTTAGATCTATATCATATATCTCATATATAAATCAGATCTAATCATGGCATATTTTGCATACATCTCATGTATCGAATCATGCATATTTTCAAATCTAAATTATCTCATAATAATTTGAAAAATTAGATTTAAATTGATCTAATCAAAATAAATTCTAATCTAGACGACTATGTAGAACTATTCTACAACTAGTCTAGACATGCATCAATAATATCTCATATGATGTTAAAATTAAATAATTTTATTTGCTATTTTTTAGATGTTATTATAACACTTATAATATTAAAAAATAGTAAATAAAAGGATCTAAAATATGATTTAATCAGATTAAATCAAAAACATGCAAGACTATTGTATAGAACTATTCTATTTTAGAACTAGTCATGCATATTTCCTAATCTTAGATCCAAATCATTTAATTTTAATTTTTTCTGATTTCAGATCTGATCACATCTCATGTGACATCTAAAATTATTTATTTTCTAATTAAAATAAATTTAAAATCAGATCTAAATAATTTAGAACCTTGGCTCTGATATCAGTTGAAGGGAAATCCTGATTTTTTGGTCTAGGTTCGTTCAAATCAGATCAGATCAAGAGATATATTTAAAAAAAATTTTTCTTTGATCTATATCAGATCTAAAATATTTTAGATCTAATTCTTATTATTTTAATAATAAAATAAAATAAGGATAAATTAAATCAAATTTAATTTATCTGATTTGGATAATCCTATTACCCATTGATGATCCTATTTGCAGTGGAAGGTTCTGGATCTAGCCACGTAAGTGCCTGGCCTCTACCGATATCCACTCAAATTGGATCTGAAGATCCTCTTCTTCTCTATCACACCTCCAAAAATTAGATCTGGATCTGATCTGGAGGATCTTCAAAACTCCTTTTGAAGATCAGCAGTCGTCCTTTGCAGCAACGCAGCCTTCTAGCTTTAACTCGCCTTTCTTTGATCTGGATCGCACCAACCAAGGTCCAAAACTCCTTTTGGACGTGGAGAGGAAGGGGAGAAGGTGGGTTTGGCATTGAGGAAGAGGGGAGAGGCAGCCTTAGGGTGTGGAGAATTGTGATTCAATCATCTAATATGAATCTGAGTTGGGCATAGGGTCTTATTTATAGACTGACTATGATCCAACTTCTCTTCTTCCCAACCAATCACAACCCTTTATGAAATCAGATCTAAATCTGATTGGTGGGAATAGAGTCCCCTGGATTCCTCCTTAGAGAGTGCCTAAGACCAGTCAAAGTTGGTTCTTAGAAGAACTCTAATTGGAATTCAAAAAGGAGATGAAGTCCTTGTCCAACAAGGACTCCTAGGCGCCTCCAACTTGGGCACACACCTAGGGTGGCGTGCGCCCTCTTTCTTGTCAGGTTCTAGTAGGGGGACAAGCCCCCACCAGCTCTTTAATAGGTGTGTAACATGTGGTCAAAAGTCAAAGTGTCAATGGTCAATGTTTGACCAGTCAAAGGTAGACTTTTGACCAAAGTCAAAGAATAAGAAATGGTAGGTGACCAAAAATGGTAGGTAATGTCTTACAAAATAAGACAACCTTTTCTAACTTGGACACCCTCCAGTCAGACCATATGAAGGCCTTTGATTGAGCACAAACTCCTTTAACTCAGACAGGACAACTTATTTATGATAGCAAACGAAGAACGTTAGGTTCAATCGAGTGCTAGCACGATTTCCTTGAACCTAATTAAATCTCATTCAGATCAATTGAACTAGATCAGTTCAATTGATGATCACTAGATTCAAACCCTTATTTATGTGACCCAGTTAGGTTCAGTTCTGTATGGTAATGGGATATGTCATGATCTCTATCATCGATATCATCGAAACTTCTTTCGATGGATCAGAACTCTTCTGATTGGAACAGCTAGAATGATCGATCATCTAAATCATTCTAATTGCTCCCAAAATCCACCAGTGACACCTAGCAGTATATGGTGGAAACCCATCAGAGCTGAATGTGAACCTCTTGGTGCAGCTATCTGTGTGATTAAGTTCTTCTATCTTGAACCCCGATCAGATTAGGGTTTAGGTGAACTCGTCAAACCCTAGTTTCTGTCATATGATGTAATCATTCGATTCGAGTCCGATGTGAAAATATAAATAAAAACTCTTTCTATTATTTCACTCTGCCATGGCCATGGACTTCTGGACTTGATTCTTATGATTTTCATAGTGCTGCTCCTCTACCATCGAGGTAGATAGATTCCATCTTGATGCAATCCAGTTCCTACAATGAACATGCTATAGCCAACATACACCTCAGGGTTTTGAATGGCTAGGAGACCGAGTAATGGTGTAGTCAAACTATAATACCCTCAAGGTGAACTACCGATGCACCTCAGGTCAAAGAACCAGACACACTACTGCAGCATCGAGTCAGTCATTGACGAGAAGGTAGACTCCCTATGACTACTCAAGGTGGTCACACTCAGTGCCCTTATTCTCTAACGAGTATCTGTACTCTCGCTTCAGTATCTCCACACCGTAGACTTAAGACTCATCTACTAAAGAGAAGAGATTGTACACCAACCTTCCGGATCAATCACCATCCTCGTGATGATCCTACGGTTGGAAGCATTTTATGAGTTAACAATGATTATTCATGTCTTAAATTTTCAACTTTTGAAAATATGAATTATCATTACCATTAACTCAAAGGATGTATCACAGACACTAAATACATATATGTGATAGAAAATAACCCATTTTATTTATTATAATCAAAATTATAATTTTGCCCTTAGAAGTGTATTACAAGTGTCAGCCAATTCTAGCTTCTAGAGCACATATATCTAACATGTATCACAGACACTTTCAAATACACACTATGATAGAAAATAATTTATTTTATTATTTATAGTAAAAATTATAATTTTTTTCTTAGAAGTTTATTATAAGTGTTAGCCAATCTAGCTTCTAGGGCATACATATCTAACATGAATTATATGGTAACTATATTTGAGTAGGTTTCGAATGTTGTGTTTGCGATTATTCGACCTATCTAGACGTTGGATACCATTATTAGATGGTCTCATCGATTGGTACAAAAATTGATTTCTATGCTATTGACTTAGGTTCGAATCTATGGGATCATCACATTAGAGATTTCTATCTGATCTAATGGCTGATGAAGAGTCCCACGGGACTAGGACTCTATGATCAAGAGTCCACTGGACTAGGGCTCTATGATCAAGAGTCCTATTGCATTGAGACTCTAAGTCCTACATATCTAAGACTCCATGATCGAGAGTCCTACTAATCTAGAACTCTATGATTGAGAGTCCTACTAATATAAAACTTTATAATCATGAGTTCTACACATTTGGAATGCTGAGATCAAGAGTCCCACTGGTTTGGGACTCTTCGGTCAAGAGTTTCATAAAGATGGAACTCTGCTATCTAGACACCCATTGGATTTAGACTCTAAGTTTATGGAAGGATTAATTAATGATTTGATTACTAATTAACTTAATTTGATTAAATAATGAGTTTTGGATCAAGTCCAATTGAATTAGATTCAATTGGGTTTGATCCAATTAGGTTATGTGATGATCTAATCGCTGAGGAAGTATATTTCTTGATTTGATTAGGGCTTAGACTTAATTAATTTTTGATTTGATTAAAATTTAATTAAGTTAATTTAAGCCAAATTCAATTAGATTTATTCTAGTCTAATTAAGTCTAATCAAATGGTTTTGGGTTGGGACTTAATTGGATAAGAGATGGAGTCCATTTTGACTGGACTTTCCTATGTTCATTGACCCTTTGACTTGTGCCCTTTTTGTCTATGAGAATTAGATTCTTGTGAACTATTTTCCATGCACATGAGGCCTCACGCCTAGTCTCTCTATGCCCCTAATGGATAAGGACGGATGGTTCTTCATTTAAATTCAAATGGGATTTAAATTTGAATGAAAACCAACTTATCTCTATCCATTCCCACCCGTTCTCTATGCATTGTCGCACATTTTAAAAGAGAAAAGAGAGGGGGCATGCATGACATCTGAAGGAGTGTCCTTCTCTGCATCAAACACCTTTTTGCATGAGAAACTCTAAGAGTTTCTCGAGAGAAAATGTCCAAAGAGAGGCATAGGGTTTTGGATGAGTGCTGCCCTAGGATTTTAGCCTAGGATTTGGGAAGAGATTTTATGAGTTGTGAGTGTTACAAATTCACAAAATTTTTCGAAGAGCTTCCTCATCCTCTCTACTTTCTTTGCTGATTTTTTGGAGCATCCAAAAAATTAGAAGATCGATCAAAATCTATCTCCATCAGCCATAGAAGGTTTTGATGAGGATCTAGCACTCTAAAGGAGCCGATCGAAACCAGGAGCCTTGTGTAGACAATCCATAGAGGTCAGATATTGTGTATGGCTATGTCATGATTAGAAGAATTTTCTAACCATATATCGATTGCGGTGATCGACTACCCATGTAAAGGTATCGTGTTCTGAACATAAGTAATGTAGTAGTAAATAAGATTTACTCCTACAGTTTCATTTTTAGATTTTTTATACGTACATATATGTCACATTATGATCCTAGATGTAGGGTTTGACTAATTAGATCAATAGCTTTTTATGATTAATTAGATTAATCATTTTTTTGTTGCATTTTTTGGAAAAAAGTTTTCAAAAATTAAATCTAAAAACCTTGTAGTTTTTCTTTAGTGGTATCAGAGCTCTAGGTAGTTTAATGTGATATATATGCTTTTAAAAATCTAAAAATTAGTGTATTAGATATGTTTCATTTCCAAGTAGCAAGTAATTGGATTAGGTTGGTTGCCATGGCTGTCCGATTATAGGAGAAAAGCATGGTTTAAAGGCCATCTCCTCCCATTCGATGGGGTTCTCCTATGGCATGTAGGGATGCTATTACGATTATATCCCATGAAAATAAAAAGCAAAAGGAGCTTATTAAAATTATTTTAATTTATATTATAATCATAAATATATTTAGATTAGATCTAAAATAAGTTAATAATTTTATTTTATATATTATACATAAATTTAGATTCAAACCTACAACTAGTAACTGTTTATGAAATGAGCCAATCCATTTTTGAAATGAGTCAACCCATTTAGTGGATGGTACTAGATTATAAAATCCTTTCAAAAATTTAAAAAATTATTTTTGAAATGCTGAACCTCGATCCATCAGTCCAAAATTAATGAAAAATTAAGGATTGTGAATTAGGGTCTTGAATTATGAATTAAAGATCCTAAGACATAAGCATAAAATTTAGGTTATTTGATTAGATGAATTAGGTCCATTAATTAGGTTAGACCTAAGGTTAGATTAAAGAATGGACTTAATTAGAGTAATTGATCAAATCTAACCAAATATTGATTTAGATTAGGTTAAGGTATCTTTAGATTCAATTATAATAGTTATAGTTGGTCAAGTCTATGTCTTTAATGAGAACAAATAGACTTGATTCATAGCTCCACGGTGGAGCCCGAAATTACTAAATTGATTATATTAAAACTAATTAACTGATTGGTATCTTTGGCAGTCTAGATCAGTGATTTTTAATTGGGAGCTACTCGCATTGATTTAATCTTTGACGAGTTAATGGCATATCCCTTCCACTAATCTCACTTACCTGACCAACATGGTAAATTAGATTTTGATTAAATCGCTTAGTGATTTGAGTTCACCCATGTCAATTAGGTAAATTAGTATGATTGATTTAGGTGCTCCTAAAACTAGCTTAAATTAGGTCCTTTTTGATCTGACTTGGTGAAGTCAGTGAAAGTATCATAATTTCCTAGTCAATCTTCTCTCTTCTTAAAAATGAGTTAACCAAATTCTCTAAAATTATTAAATCCTTAAAATAAAATAGTTATGGTGATAACTAGGTCATAGCCTCCCATTAAGTTGAGTGATAATAGGTTCATTAGTTTAATAATCATTGGAGGTCCAAAGGCCTGATGCTTATTGATTAATGAATTATCATTCATAATATGATAATTTGGTTGTGTCTCTCTCATGGTGGGTTGGCCGACCAAAGTTGGGCCTAATCATTTATTGATTAGATACACCAAGTTTAGTTATGTTAATGGTTGGATTTATCCAGACCTTTTCAGTAAAGGCCAAAGCTAATTGATTAGACTTCTCAAGAAAAACTAAATTACTAGAAGTTGTTTAGAAAAAATAATTGGTTAAGAACCTACCTATAGATGCATGGGTTGATCGATCAAAGTCGGGCTTGCGTGTAGTCTATGAGGATTCCAGTATGCACTAAGAAATTAAGGTAATTACTTGAATTGGAGGTAGAGACTACCAGTTCATATAAAATAGTGGAAGAGCCTTTAGACTAAAGTCTAAGTCTTTAGGCTAAATAATTTATATACTAACTAGGTTTTGATTTTTCTTTTTCTGTAGTAATGGCTATTACCCTATCACTCCAGTCATTATTGGACAATGACAAACTAATGGGACCTAATTTTGATAGTTCATATCGTAAGTTAAAAATAGTCCAAGAGCATGAACAGATTCTGTACATCTTGAGAGATTCGGCACCTAAGGAGCCAGTTGCAAACGCAAGAGGGATCGTCCAAGACACTTACTAAAAGTGGCTCAATGATCATACCACTATTTGTTGTATCATGTTGGTGGCTATGAGCGATGAGTTCAGCCGCATATTCGAGAATACTCAGCCATAGGACATGCTTTAAATATTGAACGAGTCCTTTGGCATGCCTGATGATGTTGAAAGGCATAAGACTAGTTATGTCATTTTCAATGCTTGGATGAGGGATGGGGTGTCAGTCACTAATTATATATTGTACATGATCGAGATGATTGAATGCCTAAGCAAGCTGGGCTTTTTCTTGCATAAGTAGTTTGGGAAAGATGCCATTCTGAACTCTTTGCCCAATTCCTTCCTCCCCTTTCTTACTCATTTTAGAATGACAAAGCCTATAGTCAACTACCATGATTTGCTAGGATTGCTGCAGAACTCTGAGAAGGATCACCAACTCCATAAGAAATTGGTAAGTGTAGTGGGAGGGTCTTCTTCTGCTCATCAATCCTTTAAGAGAGGGAAGAATAAGAAGGTACAGCAGCATGCTGGGATGTCTGCATAGGATCAACCAAGAAGCCCAAGCCCAATCAGAGCCAGCCGGAGTGCTTCTATTGTAAGAAGTTGGGGCACTAGAAGAGAAATTATCCTCAATACATTACCTCCCTAGATCCGAACAGGCCGAGGAAGAAACAAGTGGTTGCTAGGAAGGTAATTATATAACAACTCCTTGCAATTTTTTGATATGTGATACTACTATCTAGGTATTAGATACCAAAAGTCCTTATCATATTTATCATTCGATGCATGGTTTATAGATCAGTAGGAGATTTGATGAAGGGGAGAGGTTTTTGAATGTTGGAGATGGAAGATAAGTTCTAGTTATATCTTTAGAAATCATGAACCTAGTAATCAATTCTCATAATTTTATTCTTTGTGAATGTCACTATTGTCCAAATTTTTTATTGAATATTATCTCTGTAGACCTTCTGGT
The DNA here is from genome assembly GCA_006176705.1 of Cocos nucifera. Lineage (NCBI taxonomy): Eukaryota > Viridiplantae > Streptophyta > Magnoliopsida > Arecales > Arecaceae > Cocos > Cocos nucifera. Next base: position 184,674 of record QRFJ01002661.1, read on the forward strand.
TAAAAATAGTTATGAATTTTTGATAAATTTTTTTTTGTAATATCATTTTGAATGGGGTTATGATTTTTGTTAGACAATTGAATAACGGAATTTGCATTGTATCATAGCCTGTTAATATGGTTCAATCCTTCGTTAAACACCCTAGAGTAAATGATATATCTAAAGTCTATCTTTAGCACGTAGATTAGGTTACATTGACAAGAACAGAATAAATAGGTTGACTCAAGAGAAAATTCTCGAAGTCGGTAATTGTGAATCGCTTCTGATTTGTGAGTCCTGTCTTCTTTGAAAGATGACTAAGTCACCTTTTACTAAAAAAGATAAGCAAGCCAATGAACACTTGAGTCTAGTACATACTGATGTATATGAACCCATGAGCTGAAGTGTTAGATATGGATATTTCTACTTCATCATTTTTACTAATGACCTATCGAGATATGGGTATGTCTATTTGATGAAACATAAATTGAAATCATTTGAAATATTCAAACTATTTGGTAATGAGGTAGAAAAATAAACTAAAAAGAGTATTAAAATTCTTCGATCTAACCAAGGAGGTGAGTACCTTTTTAGTGAGTTTCTGACATATCTAGGGGAGACCCTCCTAATGGGCTCCTCTTGAAATACCATAGCATAATGGTATGTCTAAAAAGGAGAATTGGATCCTATTGGATATGGTTCGATCCATGATAGACTTTGCTAGTCTGCTGATCTTCTAGGGATATGCACTTGAGTTGGCTTGTTACATTCTAAATAGGATTTTGACTAAGTCTATAGCTAAAATGCCATATGAGATATGGATAGGGTGTAAGCTAATACTCTCACACCTTAGGGTTTGGGGGTGTCAAGCTTATGTCAAATATTTAATGATAGATAAACTTCGTCCTAGGTCTGACAAGTGCATTTTTATAGGATATCCAAAAATGACCAAAGGATATTATTTCTACCTTGCTGATGAACAATTGGTGTTTGTCAGTCTTAAAGCAATCTTTTTAGAAAAAAGGTTTCTTGGTGAAGAAACTAATGCCTCTAAGGTTGAACTTGAGGAAGTTCCACAGGCAAAAAAACTGACACAAGTAGCTAAACTCAAACTGAATTTGATTAGCTCAAACCTTGAGCCCAATGTACCTACATTCTTAAGGTGATCTGGTAGAATACCACATCAATCAGATAGATACTATGATTTCTTGGCCTGAGATGGGGATTCTATTGAACTCAATGAGAACGATAAGGATCCGATCATCTATATTGGTGCAAAAAATGGTGCTAATACTGGAGTTCACTAGAGCTAGAGTAAACATGGTCACCAACAAAACCTGTAAGATAAAGTCCAGACCATAGATGGGTGGCTCCAATAGGACCCTCTGATGCTCAAGTTAGTTTTTCGGTCAATAAGAATAGAGTACTCAGGAGTATTTAGCAGAGAAGTGAGCTTAAAGAGAAACACATATCTAGAGGGTCCTTTATATAGGTAGAGCCTATAATAGAATGAAAATGACAGCCATAACAGAATGTTAGTGGGTCGCTCGGGCTACGTGGAGTTTATTACGGAGGATGGGCTATCATTTGTTATGACTTATAGGCAGTAGAGTTTCATTTGATAGAGTTTGGATGAGAAGCTGGAATCATATGTGCTTGGTAGCAGGTTATTCATATCGGGATGAAGAATTCGAGGTCGAACTGGCCAAACTTGGAGGTTGGCTTTTAAGCAGTAGAAGGTGGGCCTGCAGTCGATTGGATTCTTCTAGTGCTACCTTTTGATGTCTTTAAGGAGCTCGGCCATCTTTAAGGTCGGTCGAGAGTGGACATGAACATTCAGGCTAGAGATCAAAGAGAGAGGGTAGAGGGTTCTTCATTAAGGACTGTGGCTAGGGTTTCTTGGAGGAGTTTAGTTGGAAATCAAGATAGGTGACCACCAAGACTCGTGGCTACTTGCTGGCTCTATTTTGGCTACACTTGAAAGTTTAGTTGCTTTCAAGGTTGGTTGCCATTCATAAGATGGAGTAGAGAAATTCAACTAGAAAAAAATTCAGCTGAATGGAGTTTGACCAGAAAGAAACTCGACTGGCTAGAGTCCTTGATATAAAATTGGTGAGATATATCATCATCCATAGTGAGGGAATTCAACTACCTTCGAGGTCGGCCAGCAAACAAAGTTGGGCTTCTATTGAGATTTGATGCTTGTCAGAGTTCTGCTAATACCAAGACCACAGTCAATTGATTAATAATTTCTCTCACTATTCAAATTCATTCATACGAAGTTCATCATGCCTTTAGCTAATTTTGTGGTCATCAGAAGAGGGCTAACGATTACAGTTGAGAAGATCACCTGGCATACATGAATTGGAGGTCAACCTTTCTAAATTGGAATGAAAGTGGAGATAGGCTTGGATGAAGTTCGAACATGGTGGTCATGACTCTGGATGTAGCCGCACTAAGACCAAACATTCCACTGGACTTTTGCAGGAGCTATTTTATTCCCAACACTTATCCCCCTATTCCCAAGTTTGAAGTTTAAATGAAGGAAATATAAAGATTATGACTGTTGAAGTCCTTTTTTGGCTTTCTACTCTTTGGGGATGGAGAGATTTTGGCTTTTTCCAACTGGTGCTAAAGTTTCTTTAATATCAAATGACTCAAAAAGACTTCAATTTTTGAAAATCCCCCCAGCACGGAGCTCTAAGTATAGCACCATAATTGCTGATGTCAGCTACAGGCATAGTGACTAGAACACGTGGCAGGCAAGGAATGGGCAGAGAGTATCTGCAATCATAATGTTTTCTGATTTCTTTTGGCTGTTTAAATGCTCTCTTCTCCCCCAATTTCTTACTTTTGCCTATGCCTCTCTTCTTCTTCCTCCATTCTTCATCTCCTCTGAGTCCAAGTGCTTCGCTCCATCCTTCCTGCGACATTCATATTCCTGATCACCTTTCGATTCTCTAGCTGCAACCTCTCCTCGTCTGACAAGCTTAGGTTAGTGTTTTAACCTTACCTTTGGATTTCCTTACTTGCTTTTTAGTTTTCTAGCACTTAGGAATTTCTTAGAAAAGTTACAATTCTTTTCCTATTCACCGGATTTCTTGGTTAATTTTTCTTGATTTTTGATGATTTTTCTTGATTTCTTTTAATCCAAATGTCTTCTGATGTTTTCTGATCCACTGGTTCTAAGAGCCCAACTAGCCCAAACTCTCAAGACCTTATCTCAAGAGATGAAGTAGACCCTAGGATAGCATCCCATCCGATCTTCATACTCGAGATCATCTCTTGCTCCTTGCACTCTAAAGACCTTTTCTTGATAAGGATCTAATACAAGATCCCTTCGAAATACGAATTCGAGCTTTCCAAGCCAAGTAACCGAACTTGTGCTCATCTCCCGGGTCACTTTTATTTGTACACTGAAGCTCTCCATGCTGGACTTCAACTCCTAATTCCCATCTTTGTTGTAGCTCTCTTTCGATTTTTAAACATTTTCTTTGCTTCCATGGTCCCAAACTCATTTAGGTTTATCATAGGCTTCGTTTCCTTTTGCATCTCGACCGAGGTCCATCCGACCATTTTTCCATTCTGCAACTACTTCACTTTCAAACACCATCCCACCGCTAAGGATGGTGGTATCTATCTTTCTAGTTCGGCAAAAAGGGATTACTTAAAGGTGCCCCTTCTTCCATTCATAATTGAAAGAAAAAATTTTTCTTTGTTTCCTGCCTGGCCTTAGAAGTAGGACTTTCTAGCTGGGGCTAATTAAGAGATTCGATTCGCCAAGCTCCCATGTTGGAGATAGATGACATTGACTCAGTTAGCAAATTAAGAAACTACGGAACTCCTTTACTATCCTAATTGCTAGACAATCATACTCTATTTAACCTCGATCTTAGTGCCTTTAACCTAGCTAGAATACATCCAAATTTTGTTAACTATTTTTCTTGCTTTTTATTCTAACTTTAGCCTTCCACTATTATAGAAATGAACTTGGAAGAGTTGAAGCAACTATCCCAAGAACTCCAGGCTTACAAAAGAAAGGGTAGTGCGCCTGAAGAGACCTCCAAGAAGGCCAAGGTTGATGCTTCAAGCTCGACTGCACCTGCCGAAGCTACTACTCCCAAGGTTTCGGTACCTCCATCGACTTCAAGCCCACCCATCAAGGTCCAAACCCCAATGGCTCCTACAGAGAGGGAAAAGGGGGTGAAGAAGAGGGAGAAGAAGGCCATTGCTAAGAAAATTTGGTGCCAAGCCAATTCTGAAGGATCCAATGGCAATGACTCTGACTCTCCCTTCGACGATCGAAAGGTCATCAAAATGTTAATTGATGAATGCATCCTGCCTGAAGTTATGGATAGGATTGTCCATGTTGACTCAAACAGCAGACGTGGGATTCTCTTGGGATCTTTCTTGAGGTAACTATCATGTCCTCTCCTTTTTTGACTTGTCTATGTATTCTTCCCTTTATTTTTTTGCAGATGTGTCACCAGTTAATCACCAACATCAAGGCAATCAACCTTCAAAAAGTTGAGGCAGCGAAGGTTCTCAAAGAATACAATGCCAAGATCGACTGCCTATCGAAAGAAAAATCCATTAAGATCGAACATCTTCAAGAGGCAACCTAAAGTATGGAACAAGCTTCGATGGAGGTGAAGGAGGAGCTGGCCCTGAAAGTAGAAAGAAGAAAAAAGGTAGAGGCTAAGGTTGCTAAGAAGGAAAGGCAAATCTCAGAGGCTAAGGAATAAGCTATCTTGGACTTCAAGGCCTCCAAAGAACTGGAACACATAAGGATTGACTTTTCCAAGATAGCCTTCATCAAGGGGTTCGAACTCTGCCAGAGGAACGTGGCTGAAAAGTTCCCTGAGCTCGACCTCAATTCTTTGGGAGGAGAGTCTTCTAATGATGAGGCTGGACCTTCTACTACTGCTGCCAATCTTTCATTTATCGAGCCTCCTGCTGCGACTTTTGAGCTTGCTTGAGAACCCGAGATCGTCGAAGCCGTGCTGAGCTCGTTCGCTGTGCCTCCTCTAGAGTTTCGAGGTTTTTAATTATTATTATCTTTTTCTCTTACTTTCTTGTACTAAATATTTTTAGTAATGGATATGATTTTTTTTCTTTATCGAACCATTATGTCATGATATTTTTGTGCATTAACACAGTCTCCAGTTGATACCGAACCTCTGCCTCAGGGGATCCCCTTGAAGGCTCTTAATAAAGAGTTAAGAAAGAAAGATCACCAACTTAGTAAGAAGTTAAAGAAAGCTAAAGATGACCTCCAGAAATCAAAAAAGAACTATACTATGACTGCCATTGAAATTAATTTCCTCCGACAATCCTCCAAGCAGTTCTTTAGAGAATACACTATCAAGAAGAACCATCTAAGCAAAGAGCTTGAGGAAACCAGAAAGCACACTAGCAAAAAATTCTGAACTTTGACAGTCAAGGTTTGTTCTCTTGAGGCCAAACTCCATGAAGCAAAATAAAAAATCAACTAATTGGAGAGAGGTTCATCTTGGGTTCAGAGTCAAGTGGAATTCAGTTGGGACTGGTCGAAGAAGTTCTCTAACCTTCAAAACCAGCTACATGATGCTGAAAGGATATATAACTCCTACCAGATCGGTTGGTGCGAACAGATTGATGATTATAAAAAGAAGCTTAAGATGGCGAATGCCGAGGTGATGCGGCTCTAAAAGTAGTTGGTAGATAAGGTCTAGGCCAGTCCAAGAGGACATCCAGAGGAAGTCACCTCCCTGATGAGAACCTTAAGAGATCTTTTAGAGAATTATGAAAAGTGTAAGACTGAGCTCCTTCAGCTCAAAATTCAGACAACTTAGAATGAGAGCACGATGAAGGATGCTCAAGCCAAATCCACGATTCTGAGAAAGAGGCTAAGAAAAGTAGAAGATGACTTTTAGAGATCTCAAAAATTGCTCAGAGAGAGCTTGGTGGCAAGATGAGTTCTTGAAGAAAAGATAGAAGATCTAAAGCACTCCCTCATGTTGGCTAGGGCCGGTAGTCCAAAGTCTGACTTTGAGTAGGATTTTGTCTTCTTCTTCTTCTTCTTTTGCAATTGGTCTTGAGAACCTATGTAATGAACTTTTAATTTTAATAAAACAATCACTACTATAGAATGAAACTATGGCAATAGTTCACAACTATTATCGTAGCCCATAAAATCGCTGTCATAGCCTACATCAGTGGTTAGTTAACCACTGCCATTGTGGCTATCGCCGTAGGTCTATAGCAGTGATTTTTACAGCGGTTACAATAACCACTACCATAGATTGTCTATGGTAGTGGTTATAAAATCACTGTCATAGCATCTATGGTAGTGGTTTCATAACCACTACTGCAGCGGCTCATGAAACCACAGTCATAGCATCTATGATAGTGGTTATAAAACCACTACCATAGCTTCCATGACAGTGGTTATCAAACCACTGCCATAGTTCTAATACAGCAATTGGCACGTGATCTATGACAGTGATTGGCACAGCTACGATAGTGATTTTGTGACTACTACCATAGATTTTAAAAAATAAAAGAATAAAATTATTTTAATTTTTATTTTTTACCTAATAAATATAATTTAATATATAATACAAGAAAATATTATAAACATGATAATATTTCTAAAATTTTCAAATTTTATTACTGAATAAAATTTATTATAATATTTTTTTTAAAAAAATTAAAAGTCTCCTAAATCTATATCTAAGTCATTATCATCGAGAGAAGATGGAGTACGAGCTGGAGGAGCTGGAGCTAGAACGCTGGCCAACATATCCTCAAGGCCCATGAAGTCAACTGCAAAATGCATGCTGAGCCTCGTCACCATAGCGGTCGTGAGGCCCTGTAGCATAAGCAGCCTACTTTCTAGCCTAAACAGTCTAGTTTCAAGCTTGATCTGCTTGCACCTTAGCCTGAACTGCCTACACCAATGCCTCCTCAACTTGCTCCTGACTAACAACACCAAAAGCATGTAAAAAGATGTTCGTCTCGGACTAGTAGCTCATCGATGTATGTCCGAGCTTGCATCAGATCCTCCCAGAGTGCTCAAGCCCTAAGACCTAAGACAGATGGTCATGGGGGCCAGAGGTGTACGGGCCCTCGCTCGTGAGTGCATCTAACTACTCCTCTAATTATAAATTTAAATAAAATATCATAAAAAATGCTATAATACTAATCATATTAATATATTTATTACTTACAAAAAATTTTCTGATCACGGCGTTCATCGACTTGCCCTTCTTATCCATACAGCTAGATCAGAAGATCTTGCTAGAAGATCTTGCTATGGCTAGGCATTATCCAATCTCTCATCACTATAACAATGAATTAGTTTATTAGAAATATGCAAAAAAAATATTAATTTAATTTATCTAGTAAGATTCAGAATTTATTATCTCTCTATGCACATGACTGGCTATAGACTCACGATCGAGAGTGTGCGTGTACTCTTGAGATACTCGATTCTTTTAATTCTAACGAGAGGCAGCCTAAAAAGTATTTAAATAAATAATAAGTATTTAAAAAGTATTTAAATATAAATTTTAGTATATTAAAAAATTTAAAAGTTAGAAATTAAACCTCAAACTCCTAGCTCCTCCAATGCCTAACCATCCCCTTCCACTGACTTGGGAGAAAGTCTTATATCTAAGAAACAAGCTCCTCCGGAGTATCCCATCGGTGCTCGAGCCATTATCTATGGAGCTTAATCTTGTAGCCCTGGTACAACTCTCCAATCTTCTTTAGTCGGGCATCTCGAGTCCTCTCGTGATCTGGGAAGTCATACCTCCTCTGCACAATGTTATCAGAAGTCAATTATGAAATTATTCTAATCAAACATGATACAAATATATCAAATATATAAATATAATTAACATACACTTATCCATATCTCCTCTCACACCCAATCCCCAACACTAGTGTCTATCAATCGCTAGTCTATGGATGGTATTGGAATGATATCGGACCACCTCACAAGCACTCTAAAAAAGAAATGCATCTCTCATGTGGTCTTTCCTACTAGCCTTCCCTCCGCATCGTACTCCACCATCACCTAATGCTGGTGGTTCTACACATGTGGCATGCATGTGGGACCATGAAATGTCATACTGGATGATGCACTTGCAATAAAAATACATTATGTGAATATATAAGAGTATACAATAACTATACAAATAAATAAATAAATAATATAATAAAAATATACACTCATTGGCCATGGGATTCTATGCTGTAGATGCTAGTGGAAACTAATCGGTGGGTAGAGCATGTATCGAAAATATGGCTGATGCTGGAGGCTCAGATGCTGGTGGAGGAGTAGATGCCGATAGAGGAGTAAATTCCGATGGTTCCTGGATAGCAAATGTAGAGGTGGATAGAGTATGTTTTGCCTGTGACTCAGATGGCAAGCTTCACGTAGCCCACTGATAGGTGGGGGTGAAAGCTAGATGGTGTTTCGGTGCCATCGTGATCTGCAACGTTAATGAACATTAATCAATATAACATGTTAAACAATAATATTAATAGAGCATTAATAAATAGATTTTAACTAACTAGAGTCCATTTAAATCTTACCACACTCTTACATCATGCTCTATTGATAGGAAAGGTCAAGCGGGTATGCGATACCGAGCCTGGCATTGTATAGCAATGTTAGTTACCAAAGTACGTATCTAGTAGGAAAAACAAGCAGTATCTAGAAAATATTGTATTGATAATCAATGTTAAGGTTTGTAACTTTGTTATAAATTCATCGTAGACATTCAAGAAATTACAGTACATGACGTGGAGGATTCCCTCCCCCTCCAAGCAGAGTTACACCGCATACCAGGTAGCGATTAGCATACCTACGATAGTGATTTTGCAACCACTACTATAGGTTTTGAATAATAAAAAAATATAATTTTTTTAATTTTTATTTTTTTAACTTGATAAATATAGTTGAATATATATAACATAAGAAAATATTACAAAATAAGTATATTTCTGAAATGCTTAACTTTTATTACTAAATAAAATTTATTATAATATTTTTGAAAAAAAATATATAAAAAATTTGCTAAATCTACATTTAAGTCATCATCATTGGGAGGAGATGGAGGGGTTGGAGATGGAGGGGCTGGAGCTGGAGTTGGAGCTTAGATGTCGGTGGACCTTAGGTAGCTAATGCGAAGGTGGATGTATTTATGCTCTGCTTACGACTCAGATAAGGAGCTCCATATAGATCGAAATATCTAGTATGCATTGCAACTTCGCTTGGAGGGGGAGAGAATCCTCCACATCATGTATTATAATTTCTCAAATGTCTACGATGAGCTCAACCTATTCATGCAGACATATCGAAATGAACAATCATCTAGATTAACCAAAATGAACTTCTACAAATCTTAATATTGATTTTCAATGTTGCTTGTTTCCCCTACTAGATACGTGCTTTGGTAAACAGCATTGCTAATAATATTGCTTATCAAAGCACATATCTAGTAGGAAAAACAAGCAGTACCTAAAAAATATTGCATTAAAAATCAATGTTAAGATTGTAAAAGTTTATTTGAGTTAATCTTGATGATTGTTCTTTCTGATATGTCTACATAGATAGGTTGAGCTCATCATAGACATCCGAGAAATTATAGTACATGACATGGAGGGTTCCCTCTCTCTTCAAGCAGAGTTGCACCATATACCAGGCATTTTAGTCTATGCGAGACGACGTTTCGGTGCCATCGGGACCTACAACGTTAATGAACATTAACCTATATAACATGTTGAATAATAATATTAGTAAAGCATCAATCAATAATAGATTCTAACATTTATATTAGAATGTTGAAGTCATTGCTTAGTGGCATCTACAATATAGACATCACCATCGCTCCTGACAAATGTATCTGGGTCCTTAACAGCACTAGGTATGTTTTGTCCTAAAGGAGCACTTTGTATGCATGGTCCAACATCGTCATTAACCTCGGTATCATCAAATATATATCTAGGCATCATTCTCACAATAACATCCCACTAAGGCTCCAAGGGATCACTAACATAGAAGACTTTACTAGCTTGGAAGGCAAGTATATAGGATTTTTCAGTATGAAGATGGTGTTGCATGTTGACAAGAGTAAAACCGCACCAATCGATCTTTATCCCTGACTGACATAAGATGTCAAACCAATTGTATTTCATTAATGCAATCCTTCATTTAGAATAGTAGTCCAGGATGACTATGTCCTCCACCACCTCATAATAGTTTAGATCCTCTATACAAGGTTGTGAATCCCTCGAGCAAGCATAAAATCCAGTGGTGGCACTCAACATCAGGCCATTATTTTATGTTGCCATGTTTATAGATCTGCTATGAATATTAAATCTATAGCCATTAATGACGAGCTCTTTGTACTCATATACGGTACAATTAGAGCCTATTGAAAGAGCATGCACTTCAGGACTCACATCACCAAATGATAATCTCCACACCTAATTAAGGAGATGACACCTAATTAGTAAACATGTTTAAATAAATTGCATAAGACAAGAATATGTACTTACTTACACGATCTTTGAATCATTCAGAAAATTTTTTGCTGTACATTTTCTCTTTCTCCTGCATACTTAGAGTGCCATATTTTACTCTTATGACCTTCTTGTATTTGCTGCATGCATAAAGAACAAATTTAGGTATAATTAGTTATTTTCTTATAAATACTATAAAATAAATAAGACTGAGTGACTTACTTTATACATGGCTCAATAACATCATAATTGAAGAGCATGTAGCGGTGTGCCTTTTTTCTTTTTATAATGCTTAAATTAGTGAGATAGTATGAAGTGGAAAGCCCATCTGGCCGTAGAATGGATTCAAATATAGGCTCAATTGGCTCATACCGATTGTCCTAATTTCTCATTAGCTGGTTACGACGTATCTCGAGCTTGTTTAAGTACATGGTATAAATATCTATACACTCTTAATCCAAATAACCTTCTATTATGAATCCCTCTAGGCAATTCATATTCCTTACATAAGATTGCAGTATTTGAATATTCCTCTTGGTGGGGCATATCCGTTGATAGAACTTTGGGTGATTCATTTTCCTTACATAAGATCCACTATTCTTTCCCTACTGGCTCCGGGTGGAGTGATCTTCTAATACCCCATTCTTTCAAGTAAAATCAAGAATTTAAGTCATCCTTGGTCTTATCCTTGATGTTCAAGATTGTTGTTAATAGAAGCTTGCACATGTTTTTTTCAATATGCATGACATCTAAGCAGTAGCGCAATAAGTTTATCTCCCAATATGGCAAGTCAAAGAAGATACTCATTTTCCTCTAATTAAAGTGTATCATCTTTCTTTGATCGATGCTTCCTCTATTAGGATTTGACGCCTCGAATTTGATCTACAGTAAGAAGAGAATCAATTTTCAGCACAACAGTCGGGTCAGCTCGATACATAGTCGAGCCAACTTGAACCATAGCCGAGCTGGCTCTCTCAGACAGACAGATAGTAGGAGTCCATGTGAGAAGCAATCAGCCAGCTCGATCCCTGACCGAGCTGGCTCGATGGAGGTGAACAAAACATGATGGGATTTTTTCTGTTTGGACTTGGATTATGGTTAATCCAAGAGGTCCATAGGAGTTGTGCATGGACCATAGGATCCAGCGGCCATGAAGGATTGCGGTTATGATCTAAAGGTTGAAAAATATTTCAAAACTCCATCAAGATTATGTTTGACTCATATTAGGAGAATGAGCCCTATTAGAACTCCTATGAACTACTGAGAAGAGGATTCTCATCCTATTTAAAGAGCTGAGGTGTTGTGGAGCAAAAAAGATGATGCATATGATGTGAGAGGAACGTAGAAAGGCTCAGGCAGCCATCGAGAAAGAGAAGCAATAGATGCATAGCATCCGGCGATGAGGCTATAAGGGTAGAGCATCTTGTAGCTTCTCTGAATCTCCTTGGAATTCTGAGAGAACTTTTATGAGGGTAGCTTCTAATTGAAAGATATTTATGTACGGTGAATTAAGAGTGGGTATTCTCCTCTTGTACCTACTTTTTTCTTTCATAGTGAAGCTTTGCATGCCCCATGGAGGCGAGCCTTTAGGTTGATCCATATACTTGATTATTTTCTTATTTTATTTCTACCTTCTTTCTATTATAATAATTTAGTACTAGATCCTTAACAAGCAGTATCAAAGTAGCTGATATCCCAATAGTTTGGTATTAGAGCAAGTTGATACCACAATAATTAGTATCAAAGCTAGATAGTACCGAAGCATAGATTATAGCAGTGGATAGAGATTGAAGAAAATGGAGAAGATAAATACAATCAAGGTGGAGATCAACAAGTTTGATGGAAAGGGCAATTTCTTCTTATGGCAAGCAAAGATAAAGGATGTCCTTATCCAACATGGATTGATTGACACTCTCTTGTATGATGAGACACCAGCCACCATAAAGGTGAAGGATTAGAAGTGGATCCAGATGTAGGTAGTGAGCACGATCTGTTTGTACCTAGCAGATGATGTGATGATCCATGTACTTGACAAGATTTTTTCGACGGCATTATGATCGAAGCTCGAGAAGTTGTACATGGCAAAGTCACTCACCAACATGCTATTCCTTTGGAGGTAGTTCTACCAGCTATGGATGGATGAAGGCTAGAGCATGTGGGAGCATCTATCCAACTTCCAAAAGATTCTTACCGACCTCCTTAGTGTTGGTGAAAAAGTTGAGGAGAAGACTAGATCGTTGGTCTTGCTAGCATCTCTCCCCCTTTATATGAGTCCTTGGTGATCGCTCTTTTAGTGGAAAAGAGCAACATCAAGATGGACAAGGTCACTACAGTGATACTCCAAAATGAGGTTCTCAGGATGGAGAATCTAGCTTCAAGCTCAGATGGCGATAGCTTAGTTTTGGTAATTTTTGAAGGAGCAAGAGACAGTAGACAGAGCAATAGAGGATCATGAGGAGGATGATCTAGGTCCAAGATGAGGGATCCTAGCAAAATCAGATGATATAGATGCAACGAGTTAGGGCATCGAGTCAAGGATTGCCCATAACTCAAGGATTGGATGAGGGCTACCGCAGCAATGGCTAGTAGCAAGTCAGAGGATGATGTCTTGGAGATATCTAATAAGGTATCTAATTCTTCCCAATAATGGATTTTAGATTTTGCATGCACATATCATGTTTGTTGCAAAAAGGAGCAATTTGACTTCTAGAGAGCAGTGATGGCACTATTTATCTGTCGGATAGATCGGACTATGCGATTAGAGGCATTGGGATAATCAGTTGGAAGATACATGATGGTGTAGTGAGAAGATTGGAGGAGGTCCGATACATACCCAATTTCAGACAGAATCTTATCTCACGGAGTAGACTAGATTTAAACGGCTATAGGTGGGTAGCTGGTGATGGATTCTAAAGGTCATGCACGACGATAGGATGATATTAGAGGAAAAGAAAAATATAAGAGAACATTACTATTTGGCATGAAGCCCAGTGCGAGGTGGAGCTTCAGGAGCTAGAGGGAGCCTAGTGCAAGATGCAGCTCCAAGTGGAGATGGATCGGGCACGAGATGGGAGACTCAGAAGAATGAAAGGCAACATCATAGAGTAAAGTTTTTATTATTACAGGAGAATTCTTCGAGTAGGTCTTTAGTCAAAGTAGATACAACACATAATAGAGGTGGGATCGAGTGGCCTAGCTCAACTCCCATATTTGCCCATCCACGATCAGCAGGCATGCCCCAAGGCATGGAGGCAAGATGGATCACAAGCTCTCAAAGTCAGGTGGAGGCCGAATGTCAGGTCGAGATGGAGATTCTTAGGATTTGATGCCTCGAATTTGATCCACAGCTAGAAGAGAATCAGTTTTCAATACAGCAGTTGGGCCGACTCTGATACGTGGTCGAGCCAGCTCAAATTGAGTTCGAGCCAACTCGAACCACAGTCGAACCGGCTCTATTAGGCAGACAGATTGTAGGAGTCCGGATGAAACATAGTTGAATAGAACATGTGGGATTTTTTTTGTTTGGACTCGAATTATGATTAATCCAAGGGGTCTACGGGAGTTGCACATGGACCATAGGATCCAACAGTCATGAAGGGTTGCAATCATGATCTGAAGGTTGAAAAATATTTCAAGACTCCATCAAGGATATGTTTGACTCATATTAGGAGAATGAGCCCTGTTAGGACTCGTATAAACTGCTGAGAAAAGGATTCTCATCCTATTTAAAGGACTGAGATGCTGTGGAGCAAAAAAGATAGCGCATGTGGCATGAGAGGCACGAAGAGAGGCCCAGACAGCCTCCAAGAGGAGCATAGCAGAGCGTCGAGTACGTGCAGCCCATGAGAGAGAGAAGCAATAGGTGCATAGCATCCAGCAAGAAGGCTATGAGGGAAGAGCATCTTTTAGCTTCTATGGGTCTCCTTAAGATTCTGAGAGAGTTTTTATGAGGATAGCTTTTAGTTGAGAGAGATTTATGTATGGTGAGTTGAGAGTGGATGTTCTCCTCTTGTACCTATTTTTTTCTTTCATGGTGAAGCTTTGCATGCTCCATGGAGATGAGCCTTTAGACTGATCCACGTACTTGATTATTTTCTTATTTTATTTTTTTCTTCTTTCTATCACAATAATTTGATACTAGATCCTTAACAAGCGGTATCAGAATAGCTGATATCCCAATAGTTTGGTATCAGAGTGAGTTGATACCACAACATCATTTTCTTACCATCAATTGGATCCTCTTTCCCAAATTCAACACTAAGACTATCCAACTCTCTCAACACCTCACTCCCAAACATTCGGCTAGGCACCTCATCTTCTTCAATAGTGCCATCGAAGGAGCATGCATCCCTTCTATATGGATGGTTTTGATGGAGAAAATATCGATATCCCAAAAAGCTAAAGCTCCTCCGATGTGTCAATCTTTTAGATCAGATTTTTTTTTACAAACTGGGCATGCTAGCTCACCTTTCGTATTTCAACCTGATATTAGGGCATAACCTGGAAAGTCATTTATTATCCACAGAAGCGTTGTGTGTATGGAGCATGACTCATTCATCAAAGCATCAAAAGTTGGAATACCTTGAATGCTCCATAACTATTTTAGCTCGGTAATAAGAGGCTGCAAATAGATATCAATATCATTACCTATCTCCATCAGTCTATGGATGAGCACTGTCATGAAAGCAAAAGAATTTTTTCATACACATCCATGGTGGAAGGTTGTAAACACGAATAAACACTAGCCATATACTGTGGACAGTATTCATGTGCTTGAACAAGTTGAAACCATTGCATGACAAGCCCAACCTCACCCTACGTATCTCTTATATGAAGTCAGAATGTATTTCATTAAACTTCTGCCATGCCTCTCCATCGACTGGATGTCTCAATGCATTATCTTTTGTTTGGTCCTATTCATGCCATCTCATATCCTTCGATGTCTTTGCCAACATAAATAACTTTGTAGTCTCAAAATCAAAGAAAAGTGCCACATCAACTTTTGAGGTATATGGATCGATGTGCCATCTTTATTCTATTTTCATCTTGATACACTGCACCTCATGAACTCATTTCGATTGACATCACCCTCTCAATAGAGCATGCAATCATTGGGACATGCATGTATCTTGGTGTAAGTAAAGCCTAGCTATTCAATAATCTTCGATGCCTCATAATTATTCTTTAAAATTTATGCATTATCCAAAAACATGTCCTCCAAAAACTTTAGTATGCAGTTCACTCCATTATTACTAAACCTATTAGAGCATTTTGCATGATACAACTGGATTAAGAACTTCAGCTTCACCAACATTTCACATCCGAGATATAGTAGAATATTAGCATCCTCCAACAACTTGCGGACCTTCTCCATATCCTTGCTATTTATCATTCCACCAACCACAGAATCAGGCATGGACGTTGATGCACCGTCATTATGGCCAACAAATGAAAAAATATCATGAACTATTTATTCCACTCCCCCATCATGTTGATCGCCTCCTTGCAGCCTGCCCTCACCATATTGATCCCAATAAATTTCATAATTGACTTTAAAGTCATAAATAGTAAGGTGATCATTTATATCTTGATGAGATAGCCATGGTCCATCCATACACTTCTTACAAGGATATTAGATAAGTCTATAGTTCCTAAATTTTTCTATAGCAAAATCAAAAAAATTTTGAAGTCTAGCCTCATATTCTAGCGAGAGCCTACTAAACTTCATCTATCCCTTATCCATTTTAAAAATGGTGATATTATAATTAAATTATGTATGAAACTTAAATTATATACCAATACATTATAAACTACTCTTAAGCCATAACTGACATTAAATATCATTCTCTTATACATCTAATTAAATGCACCCTATCACCAACTAATAGGTAAAGATAGATCGTATTCCATTCAAAAATTATATTAATTTTATAGGTTCATTACAGTAATCAAATGATATGCAACAGGGATCAAAAAAATTTTGGCAGCATTTTCTCTTAGTTCTCCAATGTAGGAAGAACAAAAGAAAAATGCTGTCCAAAATTTCTTTCAAAACTCTCAGCATACCATTTGATTATTGTAATTATCTATAGAATTATTTATAATTCTTAAACTATCCAAATTGGATAATCAATTGATCATTGTACATAATTCTCCCATCCATATAAAAAATATATAACTGTACTTGTGGTAAAGATTATGTACACTAACCAATTGATGGGTCTATCATTATGCAATGCAATAAACAAAAGCAATAACATATAAATAGTAACCCAAAAAATATTATGCAATAAATTTTATAACATAAATTACATCCATAAATAATTAAGGAGGAGCAATAAATAATTTCACTTTCTATTATCGGTGGGGGTTCTCTAAGCAACCAGCATGATCCACAACCACAAGCATGGCCCAGAATCTACTGGTGGGGATGAGGGTTCTCTTAGCGGCCGTCACAGCTTACGATCATCGGCATAGCCCAGAACTCGTCAATGGGGGTTCTCTTAGCGACTGTCATAACTTACGACCACCGATATGGTCCAAAACCAATCGACATGAGTTCTCTTATCAGATGGCATGGTCTAGGGCCATCCACGGTCGTCGACATGACACGATTGAAGGTTGCTGCATGATTCGACCTAGAATCCACTGGCATGATCCAAAATCAATCGACATGAGTTCTCTTACCTACCAGCATGACCCATGATCGATAGATAATTATAATTTATAATAAATATTTATAATATTTATTATAAATATTATTATAAATATTATAAATGATTAAAAAATATTATAATGAAATTTTAAAAAAAATCATACATGTAGCTATGAAGAGGGGGTCGCACAGAGCCTCGAGGATTGCCAATAGTGGCACTAGAGAGAGATGATGTGCTAGAGGTAGCCTGCGAGAGAGACACAAGATAGTGAGATATAAAGAGAGAAAGAGAAAGAGGAAAGAGAGAGAAAGATCTAGAGATAGAGAAAGAGGAAAGAGAGAGAAAGAGAAAGATGGAAGAGAGAGAGAAAGTGGGAAGAGAGAGACATCTAGAGATAGAAAAAGAGAGAAGAGAGAGAAAGAGAAAAAGGGAAGAGAGAGAAAGATCTAGAGAGAGTATGGAGGGGGTGGGTCGGGCTGAGGGAAGAGAGGAGAGAGAAAGAGAGCAGGGAGGGGGTGGGTCGAGCCGAGGGAAGAGAGGAGAGAAAGAGAGAGAGAGAGAGAGAGAGAGAGAGAGAGAGAGAGAGAGAGAGAGAGAGATTTAGGGAGGGGTCGGGGTCGGTGGCTAGGCTAACCGAGGAAGAAAGTAGAGGCGAGGGAGGTGGAAAAATCGATGGAAGAGTCGACCAAGGAAGGAGGAGGAGGGGGAGGTGGCAGGGCCAGTGGCTGAGCCAGTCGGGGAAGAAAGGACAAGCAGGTGAGGTGGCAGAGCCGACAAATGAGCCAACCAGGAAAAAAGGAGGAGGGGGAGGTAGCGGGGCTAATGGTCGGAGAAGAAAGGGCAGGCGGGCGAGGTGAAGGAGCTGGTGACCGGAGAAGAAGGGGTAGGTGGGAAGGTGGCAAAGCTGGCGACCAGGTCGGCCGGGGAAGAAGGTGGAGGGAGGGGTGGAGGCGACGCCAGCTAGGAAAGAAAGATGAGGCAGAGGAGGAGGCGGCACCGCCCATGGATGAAAGAGGAGGTGGGGGAGGAGGTGGCACCAGCCAAGGAAGAAAATGGAGGGAAGGGGCCTCACCAGTGGTGGAGAGGGGGGAGAGAGAGAGCTTAGAGGAAAATGATAAAATTAGGGGTAGAAGTGGAGAAAAACCTAAACAAAAATCATTGCCATAGGTCTACAGTAGTTGTTACTAAAAATCACTACCATAGTTCTATAGCAACGGTTAGAAAACTACTGCTATAGATCTATAGTAATGATTTTCAGTACCCACTGCTATAGATTGATAATTAATTTTTTTATTTTTTTAAATATTAAATAATTCTAAAATTTAATGCTCATCTTCATTATTCATTATCTAAATAATTATTATTAGAGTGTTGTCAAAAAAAATAGCCTCGATCCAATAGCCCTAGCTTCATCGATCAGTAAAATTTGATTTCGATGACTTTGAACAAAGGTGCAATGATCTGATAGATGGAGACTACTGATATCCTCCAAAAACTTGCAACGATGATCTCTGTGCTATTTGAATCACACTATCAGTGTTTTACTTTAATTGGTTATCGTTATCATGATCAATTTAGTATGGAACGATTTTTGCCATTAAATGAGAAATGAGTGATCAAAGAATTAGACAACATCCAATTATGAGATAATTTTTTAGATAAATGATCTTGACTACCACTTTAATAATTTTTATAGTGGTGATCATAAAATTTAAACCATGAGTCTAAGAACGATCCAAAACTACATGTCACTCGATATCTATTCTTAAACTCCTTTGGTAATTATGCTTGTTCTTTTGCAAGATCTGCTTAACATAAATAGTTTATATAGAAATGATTTAGATTTTAAGATCAAGATTATATAAAATGATTAAGATTATAGCAAAGATTATTTAACTAAAAAATTATCTCATAATCGGATGCCATTTGGCCTTTTGATTACTTGTTTCTCATTTAACGATCAAAATCATCTCGTACTAAATTAACCATGATAACGATATCCGATTGAAGTAAAACTTTGATAGTATGCTATAAATATCACCGAGATCATCATTATAAGTTTTTGGATCCAACAGTGATCTCCATCTATCAAATCATCATGCCATATTTTATGGTCATTAAAATCAAATTTTACTGATCGATGAAGCTAGAGCTATCAGATCGAGGTAATCTTTTATGATGACACTCTAATGATAATTATTAAAATAATGAAAGATGAAGATAAAAATTAAATTTTATAATTATATATTATTTAAAAAAATATGAAAAAAAGATATAGCAATCTATGGCAGTGGTTACATAAAATTGTTGCCATAGATCAAAACTATAGTAGTGGTTTTATTTAACCACTACCATAGGTCAGACCTATAGCAGTAGTTTTGATTAACCACTACCATAAGCTGGACCTATAGCAGTGGTTATACCTAACCACTGCCATAGGTTCGATCTATGGTGGATCTATGGTAGTGGTTAATTAACCACTGCCATATGTTAAATTTGTAGGATTTGCTGTGGTGCTTCCAAGTCTTGGAAGGCTACAGGAGGAGTTAGGGTATTGGCTCTGAAATACTAGGACAGGTATGAGTCCTAAGGCTAGGATAGGAGTTGTCCTAGGGTGAAGGCAGCATGTAGTCCTACACGAACTCGAGATTTAGGTGTGAGGACCTTGAGGAGGCTTGGTAGGTGCTCTAAAAATTTAGAACATAAGGTGGAGCAAAGGACCAAAGCTAGGAGAAGAATCAGCTAAGATAAGGGGCTAACACACTGATGGGCTGACTTAAATATGTAGTTGAGCCAGCTCGAACTGAGACCAAACTGACTCAGGGTACAATCGAGCTGGCTATCTTAGGCAGACAGAAGATAGGGTTCAGACGAGATACAGTCGAGCCAACTCGGCTCCTGATAGAGCTGGCTCAATGGTGGCAAACAGAACTAGATGGGATTTTTTGTTTGGAGTCTTAAGGCCTAGTCTAATAAGATCTTAAGATGATTAACTCATGTGTGGGTCGGGTTTAGATCCATGAGATGAGAGTATGGAAGACATGGGTGTACATGGGCTCGATGAGTGCTTTCATGTATTGGATTAGCCTAGGAGAATTTTTCAGCTGGAGTTTGGATTTATTAGGATCATGTGGTATAGCAGAAATCCTAAGGTATATAAACCTAGGTATTATAATCTTTATAGAGAGAGTGGAATCAATATACAGCTTTTCTTCCTAACTCTCTTCTCTCTTTTTTTTCTAATTATATTGCCAAGCCCTAGGTTCCGTCATCAACTTTTGCTCTTCTTCATATTTCTAGATTAACATCCAGATTTGTGCAAGAGATCGAATCTATGACCGTCGTTCCAAGCAGCCATAGGCATAATAATTGGTATCCAAGTAGTGTCGATTCTTTCAACACTTGATATCAGAGCCCAGTTAAGAGCTTAGTTGAGCATGAAGGAGGAAGAAGATCAAGCTTTAGTAGAGATCAGTAGCAAGGTTCAGATCTAAGATTTTCTCTAGGCTTCGTGAGGAAGGAAGAGATCAAAGGGCAGCTGTCCATCATCTCTAGTCAAGGTAATTTTCAGATCTACCTGTTGGCTATTTTTGATGTGGTTTGATTATGGAGAATAGTAGGTTGAAGGTAGGATTTAAGAAGTTTGATGGAAATGATAGTTTTATAATGTGAAAGATTTGGATGGAGGATCTACTGATTTAGATGAGGCTAGATTCAGCCTTGGAGGATAGGCTGAAAGAGATGATAGATAAGGAGTGGAGTCCTTAGAGAAAAGGATATGCGCCATGATTAGGACTTGTCTGGCAGATGAGATGCTGTATGGCATATTGGAGAAGAAGTCATCCAAGAATTTATGGTCGAGATTACATCAGTTATACATTGGAAAGAACATGTGCAACAAGTTGGTACTGAAGAAGCAACTATATAGCCTTCGGATGCAAGAAGGCGAGGATGTTGCGGGACATATTCAGCATTTCGATTGGATGAGTATGGACTTGCTCAATATTGGGATGAAGTTTGAAGATAAGGACAAGAGTTTATTGCTGCTATGTTCACTATTCAGGAGCTTCAATCCGTTGGTAACTACACTGCTGTATGGTAAGGACATATTGGTATATGAGAAAATCGTATCAGTATTAAGATCCAACAAGCAGTGAAAATGGATGACAAAGAGGAAGATCTTTCAGGAGAGTCTCGTGGTGTCATAGAGGCCCAAGCAAGGGAAGAAGAAGGGTTAGCAAAGGGGTAGCAAGGGGTCCAAGAAGTATTGTAAGTATGGTGAAGCAAGGTACTTTAAGCAAGAATATTTGCTTTGAAAAAAGTGCAAGGGAGGAGAAAAGTCAGATTTGATCATTCAATCATTGAAAGTGAAGTGTCAGATGAGCTCTTGATGGTTTCAGAGGAGCCTATAGGGTACAGTATATTTGAGATAGTTTTGAAGGGATCCATGGAGTATGGAGGGTTTGAAGGAGCAGAGATTATGTTTGAGATGCAGTGGTAGGCTCAATACTGCAGCATTGAGTGGTTGGCCTTAAGAGACTCGATTATAGAGTTAGCTTCTATGGTATTAGGAGGACTTCAGTTTTAGGTAGAGCACCAGGTAGAGGTGGCTTCACAAGTAGAGAGAGTTTTGATATGAGTTTAGAACGGAGGAGTGTAAGAGGATCAATATCCTAGCATGAACATCAGAAATGCACAGTTTTAGGTGGAGCAGCACATGCGAAAGGTCAGGCAAAGTTCTGAGGAGATCATATTAAGGTATGTAACGGGTGTCGGCATAGGATTACTGTAGATTTTCTAGGAATGTCTAGGACAAATGATGTGGCTACCAAGCAGAAGGGTGTTCATAATTTTTAGGGTGGTGCATAGGTGCAAGCCAAGATCTTCATCGGTGGAGGTGATCATCCCAAAGGCCTCAAAGAAAGCTCAGTAGTTAAAGAAAGATGGTAGTGGCAAGATGTGCATAAGTAGCTGTCAGGGCGTGCATCGACAGCAGGATCATGCAGGAGAATATTGCCAGGTGTGCCAAGACATGGGTGCACTAAGGTGAAGATTATAAGATTTGGTGTGGTGCTCCTAAGTCTTGGAAGGCCATAGAAGGAGTCAGGATGTTGGCTTCGACAAACTAGGACAGGTGTGAGTCTTAGGGCTAGGACAGAAGTTGTCCAAGAATGAAGGCAACATGTAGCCCTGCATAGACTCGAGGTTCAGGTGTGAGGACCTTAAGGAGGTTTCGTAAGTGCCCCAAAAACTTAGGACACAAGATGGAGCAAAGAACCAAAGCCAGGAGAAGTATCAGCCAAGACAAGAGACTGACACATAGACGGGCCGGCTCGGATATGCAGTTGAGTTAGCTCAGGCTGAGACCAAGCCGACTCGGGGTGCAATTAAGCTGCGACTCAGGTAGACAGAAGATAGAGTTCGGATGAGATGCAATCAAGCCAGCTCGGCTCCTTACTGAGCCGGCTCGATGGTGGTGAACAGAATTGGATAGGGTTTTTTGTTTAGGATCTTAACACCTAGTCCAATATGGTCTTATGGTGTTTAACTCATGTGTGGGTCAGGTTTAGATCAAAGGGATGAAAGCATGGGAGACATGGGTGTACATGGGCTTAGTGAGTGCTTTCATGTATTGGGTTAGCCTAGAAAAGATTTTTAGCTAGAGTTTGGGTTTATCAGGGTTCATGTGGTATAGCAAAAATCCTAGGTATTGTAATCTTTATAGAGAGAGTGGAATCAATATGCAGCTTTTTTTTTCTAACTCTCTTCTCTCTTTTCTCTTTGGTTCCAACGTCAAGCCCTAGATGTCATTATCAACTTTTTCTCTTCTTCATATTTATGGATTAACACCCAAATTCGTGCAAGAGATCGGATCTATAACTATGGTTTTGAGCAGCCATAGGTATAATAATTGGCATCAAAGCAGTACCGATTGTTCCAATAGAATCTATTGCAGAGGTTATACTAAATGGCTGCTATAGGTCAGATCCATGGCAGTGATTAAATAAAACCACAGCTATAAATTTGACCTATAGCAGTGGTTTTATGTAATTGCTGCTATAGGTCGACCTATGGTAGTGATTTTGCATAACCGCTGTCATAGGTCTGATCTATGGTAGTGATTCTTCGTAACTATTGTCCTAAAATTTATGGCAGTAATTTTTGAAACCACTGCAATAGTATGCACTGTCGTGCTCCGATTCTATAGTAGTGAATATTTCTTTAAGTTATCTTTCTATGTAATATCTTGGTTTGATGCTTGTTGGTCTTTTTATTTTCTTGTCATGCCTGATATTAATATCATCTTGAAACAATAGCTTCTGCCTAATACTTTGTATATCTATCCTTCTTTATTGTGAATAAGGATCCTTGGACTTGATTAGTATTGGTGATATTAGCTTGCTTTGATACCACTTGATGAGGATCTCATATCAGGATATTACAGTAGAAAGAGAAAAAAGAAATAAGAAAGCAATCAAGTATGTGGATCAACCTAAAGGCTCACCTTTACGGGTAATGCAAAGCTTCACTATGAGAGAAAAAACCAAACAATACAAGAAGAATTTACCACTCAATTCTTATACAATAGTCTCTTAATAAGAAGCCCTACATCTTTATAAAAGCTCTTTAAAACCTCTTAAGAAGCCTCTCAATACCTCTAGAATGTCACCAGCTTTTCAATGCAATAAATGGTTCGTCAATCGAAGTTATATAAACTCTAGAAACTCAAAAATAGTATTCTAGTAGGAAATCCAATCCTAAACACACTCGAGATTGATCCTAAACCATCCAATTATGACTGGCTCCCTTTTGGGCCATCGGATCACTCACCAGCAGTCCTAGATCTTCTCAAATCATCTCAAACTATTAGATCACGATCAGGAGCTATCGCAGCCGTCGAATCACACAAAGAAGAAGGCCATCATATCAAATCAAAGCTCTATCAAATCCTTGCCGTTCGATTGCAATTGGCTCCTCTCTGAGTCATCAGATCCTGACCAGTCCATGGAACAGTGCCATGGACTACGTGAAATGATTAGAAAACATCTATTGGTCCACATAGGCCTTTGTAAGCCAGCAGTCCATCGTGGACCACACTCCACATGGTGGGCCTGGGTGCCTGCGCGGGCTGCTTCCGCACGTCCTGTGTGTGCTACTATCACATGGCCCGTGTGTGCCCCCTACACGTGCTCATGCACCTGGCTGCCCCAGTGCATGGCTGGCCCAGTGCCACTGCACACTTTTGGTTTGGACCGCGCCACCACTGGCTGACACCACCTATGGGCCCTTCCGATGGGCCTAAGGGTTGGTTGTCCTTCTCCGATCTTCTTTCACACATATCTTTTCCATCAAGACTCCATTTGAGCTATTCTTGAACTCGTTAGATTCTATTCATCATCCTAGATCTTGCTGTGGGCTTACTATGAGAGAATTTAAAGCACTTTTCTTAATAATCTTCATCTTAATTCGATATTCGGCCTCCACCTGTCTCTGAGAGCCTATGATCCAAATCACCCCCATGCCCTGGGGCATGCCTACTGATCATGGATAGGCAAATGTGGGAGTAAAGCCAAGTCGCTCGATCCCACCTCCATCGACTACTGTGATCCTCCTGATCTGAGATCTACTCGAGGTAGCCTCCTATGGTAATAGGAGCTTCACTTTGCAACGTCACATGGCATCCTCCCAAGTCTTCCATCCTGTGCCCGATCCATCTCCACCTGGAGCTCCACTTCGCATTGGGCTCCCTATCATGAGGATAATTATTGAGAATTGAATCCTAAAGCCAATCATCTAGGATTGTAGATGGTTGAGCTGAATGTAATTTATACTTAAATTTTAAATAAATAAAATTATTATTTTGATATTTCATCATTCTTGTGCATCTTCCTATAATGAACTCTTATGTGATGAAGTTCTAAGGACCATTTAGACTTGATAAAGGAGGTATTGTTGTTTAGTCCTTAAAAATAGTTCGTGACCAAATGATCATTGTTATCCAGGATGATAATATATCGAGTGTAGATCATTATATACCATAAGTATTGGTTGTTCTCTTAACCAAGAAGTATGAAGATACTGTTATGGATGCAGGTAAAGTGTAGGGGTATATTTCACTGAACGTGATCCAAATGTGTAGCTCTATGCTATCAAGAGTTGCTCGCGAAGGATATGGATATAAGTATCCCTTAGACCTGAGATCACCATGATGACTTACAAGCAACTCACTATACTTAGGTACCGAACTATCTGAATTTCTAATTTAGTGACGGAAGGCTACTTGGTGTGATTAAGTACTTATGAAGTCGGTGCATGAGTCAAGATGGGATTGACCCCTCCAAGTGTTGGAGCAAGTGCATCACTATATTTTAATTTAGCAAAATCTTGGTCGGGGTAGTCCATTCAATGGACACTGAATTTTGAAATACACTATAGATGATTTTTCAAGGTTGACAGTTAAACCCTAAGTCATCTTTTGAGCATTGAGGTCAAGGGGATAAATTATATGGTAACCATATGCCATAGGTTCATTCGATGTTGCATTGTGATTATTCAACCTATTTGGATGTCAGGTATCATTGCTAGATGGTCACATCAATTGGTACATAAAATTGGTTCCTGTGCTACCAACTTAGGGCTTGAACCTATGGGGTCACACATAATAGAAGTTTCTATCTAATCTGATGGCTGATCAAGAGTCCCAATGGCCTAGAACTCTATGGTCAAGAGCCTACTGGATTGAAATTTTGTGATCAGGAGTTCCACTCGACTGAAACTCTGAGTCCTAATTATCTGGGACTCTCTGATCAAGAGTCCAACTAGTCTAAGATTCTATGGTCAAGAGTCCTACTAGACTGGGACTCTATCTTTATAGGTCCCACAGAACTGAAACTCTGAGTCCTACTCATGTAGGACTATTCAGATCAAGAGTTCCACTAGTTTAGGACTCTGTGATCGTGAGTTTCATTCATTTTGGGATACTAGGTTCAAGAGTTCCCACTAGTTTAGGACTCTTCAAGAGTTTTATGTTGATAGAACTCTATTGTCCAGACACCCACCTGATTAGGATTCTATATTTATTGAAAAATTAATTAATAATTTGATTACTGATTAGTTTAATTTGATTGAGCGATGAGAATTTGATCAAGTTTGATTGAATTTGATTCAATTAGGTTTGGTCCGATTAGGTTATGAGATGACCTAATCGCCAAGAAAGATTTGATCCTGATTTGATCAGAGGCTAGATCTAATTAATTTCTAATTTGATTAAAATTTTATTAGATTGGGTTAAGTCTAATTTAGTTAGGTTTGACCTAGTTTAATTGGATTTAGATTAATTGATTTAGTGGAAACCAATTTGGACCAAGTCAAATGAAGTTTGAATTTTGAATCAAATCTCCATTGCGCCACCCTCCTTTGACATTTCCATGCCCCATTTGCATTTACAAGAGAGTTTCTCACATCTAGAAGAAATGTGTGCCTCCCCTCTTTTCTTTCTTTGATTTGGTCCAAGTGTTGGACCGGTTCAAGCATAATTGAATTTCGAATTCAGTTGATGGTTGTTTGGTTGAAACAACCTAACCTTCTCATCCTTATCTCTTCTCCATGCCTTCCTCCTTTTGTCACACTTTTTCATAAATAATTTTTTAGAGTGGGTGAGCAGAAGGAGAGTCCTTCTACTCATCACCCATTTTGGTGGGCGCTGGAAGTGGATAAGGTTTCCATTTGAATTTTGAATTCAAATGGAAACCACTTAACCTCTCCATGCATTTTTTGCCACTGCATCGCCCATTTTTAAATGAGATTTTTTCCTGGCGTGCATGGAAAGGCATGAAAAATCTGAGGAGTACATAGAGGAGTTTCTTAGAGAGAGAAAATAAGAGTGGGGCACATTCTTTTAGGTATGAGAAAAGTCAAGGGAGAGAAGGGTTCGTTCCTACACCAATTTTTCTCGCATGCCTCTTCTGAATTTTTTTTTCTTTTGGTCGCCCATCTTAAGAGTATCTGGGAGTGGGCGTATGATAGAGGGAGAGTCTCTCTTTTTATGAAAATTTGTTTCATGGAAAAACTCCAAAGAGAGAGGGCGTGAGAAGATTTCTGGATGTCAGTTTTTTTTTTAGGTGTGTGAAATCCTAGAGTTGGGACTCTAGGTTCGGGTGGAGAGATCGAGTGCTATGAGTGCCCAATCACCACCAGATTTTCACCACTACCTTATCATTCTCTAAAGCACATCTTCTAATTTTTTAGAGCATCTAGGAGATCAAGAGAAAGGCAATCGATTGGATCGATCGAGATCAACCATCAAAGGCCTCGGGGAGGAGCTAGCACTCCAGTGGAGTTGGTCGAAATCAGGAGCTCCATGTGGACCAAACATAGTGGTCAAACAAGTATGTAGCTACAACAAAATGCCAGAGCTTCTTTCAGTGGATTCAGATCATGGAGATCAGCTATCCGTGCACAGGTATCGAGTTTTGAACTTGTATTGATCAGCGAATATGATTTGTTGATCGATCATATTTAAATTTTTTGTTACATATTAACATGTCTAGATCTAGATGTAGGGTTTATTGATATGATCAATGCATGCTTTGAATTAATAGTAGATTAATTTTAGCTTTTATTACTATTTAATTCAAAAATATTTCCAAAATACATGCTAAAAATCCTACGCGATTTTCTTCAAATGGTATCAAAGCAAGGGTTGCTCGACATGTTTTAATATGTAATTAGAAAAATTAAATTTTAGCATATTTAATATGTAAGATTTAGATAACTTAGTAATCAAGGATGAATGAGCCATTAAGCTATCTGATCATAAGAGACAAGTATGGTTTACAGACCATCTCCACCCATTCAGCGGAATCCTTTATGTCGGTAGGGGTGCCACCATGAACTCATTCATTAAGAAGAATAGTAAAAAAGTTTTATTAAAATTATTTTAATATAAAAGTTAAATATGAATATATTTAGATTAGATCTAAAAGATAATTCATGATTTAATTTTTATTATGTTTGATTTTTTATTTAAAACTAGTAATAGGTTGCTATTTATGAAATGAGCTGACCCATTTGTAAAATGACTCAACCCATTTAGTGAATAGAAAATGTAAACCTTTCAAAATTTAAAAATTATTTTTAAAATGCTGAACCCCAACCCATCAATCTAAAAACTTAATTAAGAGAATTAAGTATTGTCTATAAGGGTCTAGAATTATGAATTAAAGATCTTAAGACAAAATCATAAAACTATGGATTAAAGGGTTAGATGAATTAGGTCCATTAATTGGGTTAGACCTATGGTTAGTTAAAGAATGGATTAATTTAAAGTAATTGATCAAATCTAACCAAGTGTTGAATTAGATTAGATCAAGGACACTCTAGACTCAACTTCAATAGTTGTAGTTGGATGAGTCCATATCTTTAATAAGGCCAAGATGGACTTGATTCATGGCTAAGTGATCTAGCCCAAAATTACTTGGTTGATCAGATTAAACTTAATTAACCAGTTGATATCTAAGGTACGTTTGACAATCTAGATCAATGGTTTTTAATTAGGAGCTACTCGCACTAATTCAATCTTTGATGAGTTAGTAGCATATCCCTTCCACTGATCTCACTTACCTGGCCGACATGATCAATTAGAGTTTGATTAGATCACTTGATGATTTGGACTGATCCATGTCACTAGAAATTAGTTTGACTGATTTCAATCAGTAAGACTAAATTAGATGCCCATGGACCTAAATTAATCCTAGTCCTAACCTATTGACTTGGTAAAGTCAGTGGAAGGATTTGACTTGGTGAAGTCAGTGGGAAAAATTGGTCCGTATGAAGGGAAATCCTGATTTCCCGGTCCAGGTTCGTCCAGATCTGATCAGATCAAGAGATATATTTCAAAAATTTTTCTCTTGATCCCAATCAGATCTTGATATATTTTAGATCTGATTCTTATTATTTTAATAAATAAAATAAAATAAGATAAATTAAATCAAATTTAATTTACCTGATTTGGGTAATCCTATTACCCTGTAGATGATCCTGATTGCAGCGGAAGGTTCTGGATCTAGCCACGCAAGCGCCTGGCCTCTACCGGTATCCACTCGGATTGGATCTGGAGATCCTCTTCTTCTCTATCACGCCTCCAAAAATCAGATCTGGATCTGATCTGGAGGATCTTCAAAACTCCTTTTGAAGATCAGCAGTCGTCCTTTGCAGCAGTGCAGCCTTCTTCTTTTGATCGCCTTTCTTTTGATCTGGAATGCACCAACCTAAGTCCAAAACTCTTTTGGACGTGGAGAGGAGAAGGAGGAGAAGTTTAGGCATGGAGGAAGAGGGGAGAGGCAGCCTTGGGGCATGGGAAATCTCTATTCTAATTTCATTGAAATCTGAGTTGGGCGCAGGGTCTTATTTATAGACTAAGCGTGATCCAACTCCTCTTCCTCTCAACCAATCACAACCCTTTGTGAAATCAGATCTAAATCTGATTGGTTGGAATAGAGTCCCCTGGATTCCTCCTTAGAGGGCGCCTAAGACCAGTCAAACTGGATTCTTAGTAGAACTCTGATTGGAATCCAAAAGGGAGGTGGAGTCCTTGTCCAACAAGGACTCCAAGGCGCCTCCAACTTGGGCGCACGCCTAGGGTGGCGTGCGCCCTCCTCCTTGCCAGGTTCTAGGGGGACAGGCCCCCACCAGTTCTCCAATAGGTGCGTGACACGTGGACAAAAGTCAAAGTATCTATGGTCAACATTTGACCAGTCAAAGGTCAACTTTTGACCAAAGTCAAAGGACCAAAAATGGCAGGTGACCAAAAATGGCAGGTAATGTCTTATAAAATAAGACAACCTTTCTCTAACTTGGACAACCTCCAGTTCAGACCATATGAAGGCCTCTGATTGAGCACAAACTCCTTTGGCTCAGTCAGGACAACTTATTTATGATAGTAAAAGAAGAACGTTAGGTTCAATCGAGTGCTAGCACGATTTCCTTGAACCTAATTGAATCTCATTCAGATCAATTGAACTAGATCAGTTCAATTGATGATCACCAGATTCAAACCCTTGTTTGTGTGACCCAGTTAGGTTCAGTTCTGTATGGTAATGGGATATGTCATGATCTCTATCATCGACATCATCGAAACTCCTTTCGATGGATCAGAACTCTTCTGATTCGAACAGCTAGAATGATCGATCATCTAAATCATTCTAATTGCTCCCAAAATCCACCAGTGACACCTAGCAGTATATGGTGGCAACCCATCAGAGCTGAATGCGAACCTCTTGGTGCAGCTACCTGTGTGATTAAGTTCTTCTATCTTGAGCCCCGATCAGATTAGGGTTAAGGTAAACTCGTCAAACCCTAGTCTCTGTCATATGATGTAATCATTCGATTCGAGTCCAATGTGAAAATCTAAATAGAAACTCTTTCTATTATTTCACTCTGCCATGGCCATGGGCTTCTGGACTTGATTCTCATGATTCATCATAGGGCTGCTCCTCTACCACCGAGGTAGATAGATTCCATCTTGATGCAATCCAGTTCCTACAATGAACATGCTATAGCCAACATACACCTCAGGGTTCCATATGGCTAGGAGATCGAGTAATGGTGTAGTCAAACTATAACACCCTCAAGGTGAACTGCCGATGCATCTCAGGTCAAAGAACCAGACACACTACTGCAGCATCGAGTCAGTCATTGACGAGAAGGTAGACTTCCCTAATGACTACTCGAGGTGGTCACGCTCAGTGCCCTCATTCTCTAACGAGTACCTGTACTCTCGCTCCGGTGTCTCCACACCGTAGACTCAAGACTCATCTACTAAAGAGAAGCGATTGTACACCAACCTTCCGGATCAATCACCATCCTCGTGATGATCCTATGGTCGGGAGCATTTTATGAGTTAATAATGATTATTCATGTCTTAAATTTTCAACTCTTGAAAATATGAATTATCATTACCATTAACTCAAAGGATGTATCACAGACACTAAATACACATATGTGATAGAAAATAACCCATTTTATTAATTATAGTCAAAATTATAATTTTGCCCCTAGAAGTGTATTACAAGTGTCAGCCAATTCTGGCTTCTAGGGCACATATATCTAACAATCTCCCACTTGTCCTAAAGCCAATTGGCTACAAGTCTAAGTCCCATCTTCTCAAGGTGGGCTTCGATCTTCTGCTGGCCCAACGGCTTTGTAAGTGGGTCTGCCACATTATCTGCGGAGTTGACTCTCTTGACCTCAACGTAACCTTTCTCAAGGTAATCGCGGATGAGATGGATATCGCCGCTCAATGTGCTTGGACTTCTGGTGAGACCTCGGCTCCTTAGCAAGGGCTATGGCGCCATTGTTGTCGCAGTAAAGAGGAATGGCATCTGATGGCATTACTCCAATTTCTGCAGCAAACTTCTTGTACCAGAATGCTTCCTTTGCAGCCTCTGATGCAGCTATATATTCTGCTTCCATGGTGGAATCTGCTATCACAGTTTGCTTGGAACTCTTCCAGCTGACAGCTCCACCATTGCACACAAACAGACTTCCAGATGTCGACTTTCGATCATCTATATCAGACATGAAAGTCCGAGTCTGTGTATCCCTTGGAACTTGGAGTTCTCCATTACCAAAGACCAACATCATATCCTTAGTTCTTCTCAAGTACTTAAGGATACATTTCACAGAAGTCCAGTGTTCTTCACCTGGATTTGACTGATATCTGCTTGTGACACTCACAGCATGGGCTATATCAGGTCGTGTACATAGCATGGCATACATGAGGCTCCCTATTGCAGAAGCATAAGGGATCTTGCTCATGCGTTCTATTTCCTCAGGTGTGCTGGGGCACATCTTCTTGGAAAGATGAATACCATGTCTGAAGGGTATTAATCCCCTCTTAGAGTTTTCCATACTAAACCTCTTTAGTACTTCCTCTATGTACATCTTCTGTGAAAGTCCTAGCATCCTATTCGGTCTATCCCTATAGACCTTAATTCCTAGAATAAAGGATGCTTCACCTAGGTCTTTCATGGAGAATTCCTTGGACAACCACATCTTGACTGATGTCAACATGGGAATATCATTCCCAATAAGGAGGATGTCATCCACGTACAATACGAGGAAGACAACAGCGCTCCCACTGACCCTTTTGAAAACACATGGTTCCTCTTCATTTTTGATGAAACCAAACTTTTTGATCACATCATTGAAATGAGTGTTCCAGCTCCGAGATGCTTGCTTAAGTCCATATATGGACCTTTGCAGCTTGCAAACCTTGTGATCAGTATCACTGGATGTGAAACCTAGCGGCTGTTCCATATAGATATCTTCCTCAAGATATCCATTTAGGAATGCCGTTTTCACGTCCATTTGCCATATTTCATAATCGAAATAGGCTGCAACGGCAAGCAATGTGCGGATGGATTTTAGCATAGCTACCGGGGAAAAGGTATCCTGATAGTCAATGCCTTCGCATTGACTATAACCTTTTGCCACTAGTCTAGCCTTGAATGTCTCCACATTCCCATCTGCACCAATCTTTCTCTTGAAGATCCATTTACACCCAATAGGTACTATACCTTCTGGTGGATCTACCAAGGTCCAGACTTGGTTTGAGTGCATCGAGTCAATTTCTGACTTGCATTGCCTCTAGCCATTTCTCGGAGTCGATATCTGATATCGCCTCGTTGTAGGTTTTGGGATCATCACCATGAGCACCATTACCTATGAGGAACATTTCCTCTACTTTCCTCTGAAATAATACCTAAGTATCTTTCAGGGGGATGGGAAAACTCTTTCCGATCTACGAGGTGGAGGAGGTAGTGTTCTTATTGGCTCAACCTGATTTGGTTCCAATTGGTCCTTAGCTCGTTGTACTTGTGAGACTTTCTCATCAAGCTTAATCTGCTTTCCAATGCCGCTATCTTGAATAAACTATTTTTCAAGAAAGATGGCATGTCGACTCACAATCACATTGTGGTCTTCTGGAATGTAGAAATAGTATCCTAATGACTCTTTAGGATATCCTATGAATCGAGCTCTGAAGGACCTAAACTCTAACTTGTCCGCTTGTTGTCTTTTGACATGAGCCGGACAACCCCAAATTCTGAGATGACTCAGACTTGGTTTCTTACCGTGCCATATCTCATACGGTGTGGTAGGAACGGTTTTAGAGGGAACCCTATTCAGTAGATAAATTGAAGTTAACAATGAATGTCCCCAAAGAAAATCAGGGAGGTCTGTGAAGCTCATCATGGATCGAACCATATCCAATAGAGTCCGATTTCTCCATTCTGAAACCCCGTTGAGTTGAGGTGTTCCTGGTGGAGTCCATTGAGAGACTATGCCATTTTCCTTAAGATAGTCTAGGAATTTCCCGGCTAAGGTATTCACCTCCTCGATCTGATCGAAGAACCTTAATGGGTTTTCCAGTTTGTTTTTCTACTTCATGTCTGAATTCTTTGAACTTTTCAAAAGCTTCAGACTTATGTCTCATAAGATACACATACCCATACCTAGACAGATCATCGGTAAAGGTAATGAAGTAGACAAAATTGCCTCTAGCCGGCACATCAAATGGGCCGCACACATCAGTATGTACTAGGGCAAGGAGATCTGTGGCCCTCTCCCCATGTCCAACAAAAGGGAGTTTAGTCATTTTGCCTTGAAGACAAGATTCACAAGTTGGATATGACTCAAAAGTCAATGGACTCAATAGCCCATTTTTCTCCAATTTGTTGATCCTATCTTCTGCTATATGACCTAATCTCAGGTGCCATAGATATCTATCGTTTGGACTATCCCTAGGTCGTTTGGCATTCACGTTTTGCTCGATAGTTAAAATAGGTACATCAATATGTAGCTGATAAAGACCATTAATAAGGAAACCATTTGCAATTTTATTTCTTTCATAAAGAATGTTACAATGGTCCTTAAAGAAGGTAATCACATAACCTTCTTGTGCTAAGCATGAAACAGAAATCAAATTCCTGCTAGCTGCAGGCACATAATAACAGTCTTTTAAAACTAAGTCTAAACCAGATGGTAATCGAAGAGGGTATGTTCCCACGGCTACTGCAGCAACTCTTGCTCCATTACCGATGCGTAGGATCATGTCTCCATCCCTCAGCCTCCTGCTATCCTCAAGACCCTGCATAGAAGTGCACAGATGAGCACTAGAACCAGAGTCAAGCACCCAACTGGATGCAGAAGAAACC
This sequence comes from Cocos nucifera, assembly GCA_006176705.1. Lineage (NCBI taxonomy): Eukaryota > Viridiplantae > Streptophyta > Magnoliopsida > Arecales > Arecaceae > Cocos > Cocos nucifera. The sequence continues at coordinate 219,040 of QRFJ01002661.1, forward strand.
GTAAGGTTAGACTCAATAACGAGCATACCTCCAGAAGGACCTTCCTTCTTGTTCTTCAGGGTGGCCAGGTAAGTAGGGCAGTTCCGCTTCCAATGGCCGTCGCTGTTGCAATGGAAACACTTTCCTTTGACATCGGACCTTCTTCTTCGGTTCTGCCTTCTTCTTCTTTGATCCTTCCACCTTTTGCTTTTTCACAGACTTCTTTTTCTTTCCATAAGACTTTCTTTTGGAAGAAGTCCGTTCCATAGCAAGAACTGAGCCTTTAGAACCTTTCATAGAAAGCTCAGCGGTAACCAGCATATTCATTAATTCGGCCAAGGAATTTTGAAGTTTATGCATGTGGTAATTCATGATGAATTGCCCATATGCATCAGTCAAGGATTGCAGAATAATATCATTCTGCAGATCCAAGTCCAACTTCACACCGAGCTTCTCAAGCTCTTCCATGTCCTTGATCATTGCATCAGACAGTGATCTTGGACTGACTGCCCATCACGCATCTTAGCCTTAAAAAGTCATTTTGTGACTTGATATTTGGCTGCGCGACTCTGTTCACCAAACATCTCCTGTAGGTGAGCCAACATTTGGCGAGCAGTCCCGATATCTTCATGTTGGCGCTGGAGCTCATCAGACATCGAGCCCAACATGTAAGTATCTGGCCTTATTATCTTCGTCTATCCATTTTTCCAGAGACGCTCTCTGTTCAGTGGATGGACGAGCTGGTAAGGTGGGAGGGTCCTGGTCCAAAACATGTGTTAACTTCTCTGAACCCAAAATAATTTTGTAGTTCCTGAGCCAATCTTTATAATTGGGTCCAGTCAGTCTATGTGTGTCCTAGGATACGTGCTAAGTGGGTTGGACGCAGACATTTTCCTGTAGAGAGTCAAAGATTCTAGTTAGATACTGTAATTTTGACTTGACCAATTTATTTAGGGATTTTATTTTTAAACAAATTAGCTCCCACTATTTTCTCGGATCCCTACACTCCCTCTGTAGAGATGCAAAAATCTCCACGATTAATGATTTCTAGTGGGTGGTGCGGTCTCACCAACTGACTCATCACCTCACCTAACAGTTATTGGTGATGGGTTAGCCAATGAGTGAACAACTCTTGTTCAATGATTCTCTAATCATGGTGCACCCAAACTTGGTCTCTAATTCATGAATCTCACCGTATCCAGAATATTGATCCACTCCTTAGTTAAGTCAGACCCACCATTTGCATAGACTGGGTTCCTAATTGAGTCTCTCACCGTATCCGAAATATTGAGCCCAACTCATCCTCCAGCCCATAGCATCCAATGCCTAATAGACATGGTTGCATCTTTCCCGGTGCAACTGAGCCACTGTATCCAGCCGAGAACAATCAACCCCGGGAAGGGCCCGCACATCTACAATGGTGGAAGACCTCAGACTTAATCTTTTCTTAGGGAGAATTGATTCAGGTCTCATTAAACTAGACTTGGCATAGTCATAACAATTATGACTAACCTAGTGGCATGGGTTAGCTCGGATTATTGACCACCTCAGATCAGAACTGTGTCAACAGATATGGCCAGGTAAGTGAGACCGGTGGAAGGAATATGCCATTAACTCGTACAAGAACGCATTCAGGTCGAGTAGCTTCCAATTAAAAACCAGTCGGTCGTATGTGCCAAACTTACCTTAGACACCAAATTGTTGAGTCAGAACCAATTGGGTTAGCCTACAATCCAGACTCTAACCTCTGAGCCTAATTAGGTCTTGCTTGATCGTGACTCGATCTTGACCCAGACTTAATCCTATTAGGCTGGTCAATTTAAGCATTGTTGATCCCATCTAACCAACTCTTGATTCGGTTTGATCAACCGCTTAGACCTAATTGAGCTACCCAAGCCCGAACCCAGTATTATGAATATGTCTTAGATCTGAAATTCTCAATTTTAGACCTAATTAATATTCCATAAACTTAATTCTTAATTAAGTTAGGGTTCATAAACAAAATATGCACAATAAATCCTAGGGTTTCAGGATCTAGGGTTTTGCAGAAAGTAAGTTTTGGGTTTCTGATTAAGGACGAACACGCAGCACCCCTACACGTCATAAGAACACCCCATCGAATGGGAAGAGAGGGCCTTTAAACCCTTCTTCATTCTTATGACCGGACGGCCAAGAGGAACGCCTTAATCAGGAACATGTAAATCTACAAAACAGTATAGATCTATATCATATATCTCATATACAAATTTAGATCTAATCAAGGCATATTTTGCATACATCTCATGTATCAAATCATGCATATTTTTAGATCTAAATTATCTCATAATAATCTAAAAAATTAGATTTAAATTGATCTAATCAAAATAAATTCTAATCTAGACAATTATGTAGAACTATTCTACAACTAGTCTAGACATGCATCAATCATATCTCATATGATATTAAAATTAAATAATTTTTATTTGCTATTTTATTAGATGTTATTATAACACTTATAATATCAAAAAATAGTAAATAAGATAGATCTAAAATATGATTTAATCAGATTAAATTCATAAACATGCAAAACTATTCTATAGAACTATTCTATTCTAGAACTAGTCATGCATATCTTCTTAATCTTAGATCCAAATCATTTAATTTTAATTTTTTCTAATTTTCAGATCTGATCACATCTCATGTGACATCTAAAATCACTTTATTTTTAATTAAAATAAAATTAAAATCAGATCTAAACAATTTAGAACCATGGCTCTGATACCAGTTGAAGGGAAATCCTGATTTTCCCGGTCCAGGTTCGTTCCAGATCTGATCAGATCAAGAGATATATTTCAAAAATTTTTCTCTTTGATCCAATCAGATCTTGATATGTTTTAGATCTGATTCTTATTATTTTAATAAATAAAATAAAATAAGATAAATTAAATCAAATTTAATTTACCTTGATTTGGGTAATCCTATTACCCTGTTAGATGATCCTGATTGCAGCGGAAGGTTCTGGATCTAGCCACGCAAGCGCCTGGCCTCTACCGGTATCCACTCAGGTTGGATCTGGAGATCCTCTTCTTCTCTATCATGCCTCCAAAAATTAGATCTGGATCTGATCTGGAGGATCTTCAAAACTCCTTTTGAAGATCAGCAGTCGTCCTTTGCAGCAGTGCAGCCTTCTTAGCTTTTGATCGCCTTTCTTTTGATCTGGAATTCGCACCAACCTAAGTCCAAAACTACTTTTGGACGTGGAGAGGAGAAGGAGGAGAAGTTTGGCATGGAGGAAGAGGGGAGAGGCAGCCTTGGGGCATGGGAAATCTCTATTCTAATTTCATTGAAATCTGAGTTGGGCGCAGGGTCTTATTTATAGACTAAGCGTGATCCAACTCCTCTTCCTCCCAACCAATCACAACCCTTTGTGAAATCAGATCTAAATCTGATTGGTGGGAATAGAGTCCCCTGGATTCCTCCTTAGAGGGTGCCTAAGACCAGTCAAACTGGATTCTTAGTAGAACTCTAATTGGAATCCAAAAGGGAGATGGAGTCCCTTGTCCAACAAGGACTCCTAGGCGCCTCCAACTTGGGCACACGCCTAGGGTGGCGTGCGCCCTCCTCCTTGCCAGGTTCTGGCAGGGGGACAAGGCCCCCACCAGCTCTCCAATAGGTGCATGACACGTGGACAAAAGTCAAAGTGTCAATGGTCAACATTTGACCAGTCAAAGGTCAACTTTTGACCAAAGTCAAAGGACAAGAAATGGCAGGTGACCAAAAATGGCAGGTAATGTCTTACAAAATAAGACAACCTTTTCTGACTTGGACAACCTCCAGTCAGACCATAGTGAAGGCCTCTGATTGAGCACAAACTCCTTTGGCTCAGTCAGGACAACTTATTTATGATAGTAAAAGAAGAACGTTAGGTTCAATCGAGTGCTAGCACGATTTTCCTTGAACCTAATTGAATCTCATTCAGATCAATTGAACTAGATCAGTTCAATTGATGATCACCAGATTCAAACCCTTATTTGTGTGACCCAGTTAGGTTCAGTTCTGTATGGTAATGGGATATGTCATGATCTCTATCATCGACATCATCGAAACTCCTTTCGATGGATCAGAACTCTTCTGATTCGAACAGCTAGAATGATCGATCATCTAAATCATTCTAATTGCTCCCAAAATCCACCAGTGACACCTAGCAGTATATGGTGGCAACCCATCAGAGCTGAATGCGAACCTCTTGGTGCAGCTACCTGTGTGATTAAGTTCTTCTATCTTGAGCCCCGATCAGATTAGGGTTAAGGTGAACTCGTCAAACCCTAGTCTCTGTCATATGATGTAATCATTCGATTCAAGTCCAATGTGAAAACCTAAATAGAAACTCTTTCTATTATTTCACTCTGCCATGGCCATGGGCTTCTGGACTTGATTCTCATGATCATCATAGGGCTGCTCCTCTACCACCGAGGTAGATAGATTCCATCTTGATGCAATCCAGTTCCTACAATGAACATGCTATAGCCAACATACACCTCAGGGTTCCATATGGCTAGGAGACCGAGTAATGGTGTAGTCAAACTATAACACCCTCAAGGTGAACTGCCGATGCATCTCAGGTCAAAGAACCAGACACACTACTGCAGCATCGAGTCAGTCATTGACGAGAAGGTAGACTTCCCTAATGACTACTCGAGGTGGTCACGCTCAGTGCCCTCGTTCTCTAACGAGTACCTGTACTCTCGCTCCGGTATCTCCACACCGTAGACTCAAGACTCATCTACTAAAGAGAAGCGATCGTACACCAACCTTCCGGATCAATCACCATCCTCGTGATGATCCTATGGTCGGGAGCTGTTTATGAGTTAATAATGATTATTCATGTCTTAAATTTTCAACTCTTGAAAATATGAATTATCATTACCATTAACTCAAAGGATGTATCACAGACACTAAATACACAGGTGTGATAGAAAATAACCCATTTTATTAATTATAGTCAAAATTATAATTTTGCCCCTAGAAGTGTATTACAAGTGTCAGCCAATTCTGGCTTCTAGGGCACATATATCTAACACCGTATCCTTTCTTTTCTTAAATCACAAGTAACCTAAATCCTCTAAATTATTAGGTTCTTAAAAATGACTAAGTTATGGGGATAACCGAGTCATAGCCTCCCATTAAGGTGAATAGTAATGTGTCCAATTTTTTGGATGGGCATTAGAGGTGCCTAACACTTGGTATCCATCTAGATATTAGAATTATTGTGCATCATATGATGATTAGGTCGCACTCTCTTAATGGTGATCAGGTTGGCAAGAGCCTACCTCGAAACTGGTCATCATTGGTTTGATGCACCAAACTCAATCATGTTAGTGGTTGGACCTAACCAGACTTTCCCAGTAGAGACCAAAGCCTACTAAATTGGCTTCTTGGCAAAATCTAAATACTAAAAATTATTTAAAAAAATAATTGATTTTGAACCTACCTATAGGTGCACACGGGTTAGCCAGAGCCAACCTCGGGCCCGTCTGCAATCTATGTGAATTTCAGTACGCACTAAGGAGTTAGTATAATTCCTCAAATTAGAGGTAAAGGCTATCAACTCGTAAAAATAGTGGAAGGATCTTTAGGCTAAAGTCCAAAACTTTAGGATTAGTTAATTCAAGTACTAATAAGGTTTCATGTTTTTCTTTCAGATAAATAGGATGGCTAGTGTAAGTCCGCTCCATTCACCATTGGATAGTGCCAAGTGTTTAGGATCTAAGAACGAGGAGTCTAATGTTGACCTTAATCAGGAAGACTTAAAGAGAAATTATTCTCTTAATCCAAATAGGCTGAATAGGAGAAATTAGTAAATGACTGCTGGTCAAGGGTGTTATAAGATAACACCTTGCAATTTCTTCAAATGTGATACATCTACCTATGTATTAGATATCGGAAGTCCGATTCATATATACAATTCATTGCATGGACTTTAAATTAGTAGAAAGTTTGAGAATGGTGATAGATTCCTTAATATTGGGGATGAAAGTAAAGTTCTAGTCCTAGCATTAGAAACATTTGAGCTATTTTTTAAAAATAATAATGTTATTTTAAGTGATTGTAATTATTATCCATCTGTTATGATGAATATTATATCTATTGAGCTTTTGGCCTAGGATGGATATTGATTGTCAATAAAAGAAAATTACTATGATATCATTATGAATATGTTAGAAAATGTATTCCAAAGTCAATCGTCAGTCTGTTGACAATTGAGCTACATTATATCTGTAATTGATTCATTAATAAATAAAATATATTTTTAATATTTTTTTATCATAAAGTATTCATCTTCTAACGAACTCCATTATTGTGATGAAGTCCTTAGGACCATTTAACTTTGATAAAAAAAGGATTTATCGATTAGTCCTTAAATTTGTTCACAACCAAATAATAGGCTATTAATTAGGACGATAGTGTCTATCGAGCATAAGTCATTATATGCCATATAGGTTGGTTGTCCTCTTAACCAAGCAGTGTGGAGATACTGGTATAGCATACAAGTGAGATGTATGGGTACATCATCATTGAACGTGACCAACTCCAAAGTATTCTACTATCAAAAATATCTCTAATGGGATATAGGTATAAGTATCCCTTAGACCTGAGATTACCTCAGTGACTTGCAAGCAACTCACTATGCTTTGATACTGGACTAACTGAATTTTTAATTCAATAACAGAAGGCTTTTGGGTATAGTCAAGTACTTACAAAGTCAAAGTATGATCAAGATGGAATTAACCACTCCAAGAGTTGGAGAAGAATATATCACTATATTTCAATATAGCAAAATCTTTGTCAGGATTATCTATCAAATGGATTTGATATTTTGAAATATAATATGGACAACCTTATCAGAGTTGACAATTGAATTCTAAGGTGTCCTATGAGCATTTTGGTCAAGGAGATTAATTATATGAAAATTATATCCGCATGGATTCTAAGGATGTTGTTCTACACATTCGACCTATCCGACCGTCGGATACCATTGCTAGATGGTTACTTCGATTGGTATAAAAATTTATTTATATACTATCAACTTAGGTTCGGACCTATGATGTCACATACATTAGAGCTCATGATCTGATCGGATGGTTGATCAATGATTAAGAATCTTTCAAAGGTTAAACGATCAATATGATTGGTATTTAACCTAGTGCAAGTGTTGCAGGAGGATTGATTAGCAATTAGATTACTAATTAGCTTAACTTTGATTAAGTCAGAGGGTTGAGATTAAGTTTAATTAAATATAATTTAATTATATTTGGTTTAAACTTGATTGGATCAAGTCCAATTGGTTTATTGGATATGCCAAGTGCAAGGAAGAACTAGTCCTAGTTCAACTAGAACTTGGGTCAACTCAATTTTCTAATTTGATTAAAAAATTAAATTAAAATTAAATCTAAATTAATCTAATTTAATTAAATTTTTAATTAGATTAGGTCCTAATTTAATTGGGTTGGTTTACTTCTGGTTTGATTTGATTTAAGAAATCATATATGACCAAGTCAAAATAGGAATCCTAGTATGACTAGGATTTTCTATCCTCGCGCCACCTTAGTCCCAACGCCCACCCTTCATGCCCCCTTTGATTTTGCATAAATTCTCTATGCCCAAGAGAAGCCCACCACATCCTAAAGTCCTCCTCTTTCTTTCTTACATGGTAAATTAAGTGTGGACCAAGTCAAAGTAGGAATTGGTTTTGATTTCAAATTCTATGAGATAGAATTTTAGGAAACCAAAACTCTTCCTATCGTGCACTGATTCCACCCAGATTTTTTCTAGAATTTTCATAGATTTTAGAGAGGTTTATGTATGATAAAACCTAATGGTCCATAGTAGAAAAGAAGGAGAGGGCACCCAAAAGTTGGGTGCCCCAAATCATGCCTTAATTGGACCTTCCTTACTAGATATTTGACCTAGAGAAGGAATGGTCCATATCTCTCTATTTAAAATGAATTTTGGGCTGATTTTTTCATGAATTCTAGATATTTGAGAGTCTATTAGGTGTGGAAAAACTAAGAAAAAATTTATCTTGGGTGTGGGAATTTTAAAGATACCAATCAAGGTGTCTAGGTGAGAGAAAAAAGAAGAAGAAGAGGGTCTTCCTCTAGGATTTTGTTCTACATCTCTTCCTCTATTATTTGTGAGCTTTTAAGAGGAGTCTCAACATCACATATTATCTTTCTTGACTTCTAAAAATTGGAGAGTCCATGTTTTGAAGAAGGAAGATCCTAGATCAATCATCAAAGAAGGATCAGCACAGTTCTAGCAAACTATGCTGATTTTTGGATATCGGACTTTTGATCAGCATTCGTGGGCTCGTGTGGATATGACTTAAAGGTCGAATGTGTGTGCATCTTACAACATCATCCTCAAGCCTGGATTAGTAAGTTAAATTATCTAACTTACACAGATAATAAAGATCTGATCTTTTATGACTTATACGATTCTGATCTAATGTAGATCTGTATTGATATGATCAACACTTCTTCTTTCTTTATGTTTCTAATTTTTGATTTAATGCATGTAATAATCATGTAATAGAATCTTAGATCTAAATTTTTTTTATTTTTTAAAATAAATATTAATTTATTTAAGTCTTCTGCTGTCTGATCTTGAAAAAGTTTCAAGATCTAGCCCTAAAATTCTAGATCTGGTTCCTTTTAATTAGTATCAGAGCCAAATTTTTTTTTTATTATATGATTATTTAAGCATGTTTAGATTATTTCTTAGATTAAATCTAATTTATAATCTAATTATTAAATCTAAAATTAAAATTCTTGATCACACGAACTGTAATAAGATTGTCCTGCTGTAAGGTTTATCCCTTACAGTGGACAGATTGTCCTAATTTATGTTGATCTACTTCTACTCATAAATTTATTAAATTTAATCTAATTTTATTTATAATTTAATAAATTTAAAATAGTTTTAGATCTAAAAATAAAATTTTTAGATTGCATGAACTACTATAAGATTATCCTGCTGTAAGGTTTATCCCTTACAGTGAGAAGATTGTCCTAGTACGTGCTGATCTAAAACATTGATCATAAAATTTTAGATTAGATCTAAAAAATTTTATGATCTGATTAAAAATATTTTAATCTAATTTTAATCATCATAAATATGTTAGATTTGATCTAAGATAATTTATGATTGATTATAGTTGAAATTATTTCAATTATATAAACTTATTTAGATTAGATCTAAAGTAGTTTCATGCTTATTTTACGTGCAATATTAATTATAGATCAAATATGCAACTTGATTGATAGAACCATATTGTAAAAATATTTTATAAATATAAAAATTATTTTCAAAAAGCCAAACCCCAACCCTCAAGCCCAAAACTTAATTAAGAATTAAGAAGTTGTTTGATTAGAATCTAGGATTGTGAATTGAAGATCCTAAGACACAAATCATAACACATTGGATTAAATAGATTAGTGGGGATTAGGTCCATTAATTGGGTTAGACCTGAAGTTAGATTAAAGAATGAATTTAATTAGAGAATTAACTAAATCTAATCAATTGTTGTCTTACATTAGATCAAGGATTCTCTAGATCAACTACAATAGTTGTAGTTGATCAAGTCCATGTCTTTAACGAGACCCAAGATGGACTTGATTCTTTGCTATGTAGTCTAGCACAAACTGTTAGGTTGATCTAATTAAAACTAATTAAATCAGTTGGTGTCTAAGGTAAATCAGACTGATGGTCTTTAATTGGCAGCCTACTTATCTGACCATTTCTAATGGTGTCTAAGGCAAGCTTTGGCAGACCCTCCCACTGATCGAACTTACCTTGCATCTTGGTGAAATTATATTTTAATTGGATTACTTGACTATTCGAGCTGACCCATGTTAGCTAGGTAAATTAGTTTGACTGATTTAGGTGCTCCTAGACCAGCCTATTAATGATCTTCCTTAAGCTGACTTGGTGTAGTTAATGGGAGGATCATGACAAGCTGGTTCATCTGATCTTTTCTCATCTTCAAATTAAATTTTCTAAAATTATTAGATGTCTAAAATGAGATAGTTATTATAATAACTAGATTATAGCCTTCTATTAAAGTGGATGATAATAGATCCATTAGTTGGATAATCATTGGAGGTCCAAAGGCCTAGTGTTTATCGGCTAATTGAATTATCATTCATTATGTGATTTCTTGGCTGCATCTTTCTAAATGGTGGTTAGGTTGGCCAACCAAAGTTGGGCCAAATCATTCATTGATTTGATGGGCCAAGTATGGTCATGTTAATGGTTGGACCTAACTGGATTTTTTTAGTGGGAGCCAAAGCCTACTGATTAGGAAACTGGGGCAAAATTTAATTACTATAAATTATTTAGAGAAATAATTGATTATGAACCTATCTTTAGATGTACATGGATTGGCCAATCAAAGTTAGGCTCGTGTGTAGTCTATATGGATTCTAATATCCACTAAGAAATTAGGATAATTCTTCGAATTGGAGGTAGAGACTATCAATTTGAATAAAATAGTGAAAAAACTTTTTGATTAAAGTCCAAATCTTTAGATTTGTTAAATCAATTACTAATTAGGTTATGATTTTTCTTTATGTAGATATGGCCACTTTTCTATCACTCCGATCATTATTGGATAATGATAAGTTGGTGGGACCTAACTTCGATGTCGGTACCAAAAGTTAAAAATTATCTTGGAGTATGAATGGATCCTATATGTATTAACGAATCCTACACCTGAGGAGCCAGCTACTAATGCACATGGAACAGTCAGAGATACTTACTAGAAGTGGCTCAATGATCAAACCATGGTGTGCTATATTATGCTAGCTGCTATAAGCGATGAGTTCAGTCATAGATTTAAGATGGCTCAGCCAAAGGACATGCTTCAAGTGTTGGAGGATTCCTTTGGCACACCTAATGATGTAGAGAGGCATAAGACTAGTTATGCCATCTTCAATGCTAGGATGCAGGATGGTGCCTCTATCACTGATCATGTATTATACATAATCGAGCTGATAGAGCAATTAAGCAAGCTCGACTTTTTCTTGCATAAATAACTTTGGAAGGATGTAATATTGAACTCATTACCCAAGTCTTTTCTCCCATTCCTTATTCATTTTAGAATGACAAAGCCTAAAGTAGACTACCATGGGTTACTGGGGTTGCTTTAGAACTTTGAGAAGGATCACCAACTCCATAAGAAGTTGGTGAACATAGTAGGAGGTTCATCTTCCGATTCTTGATCCTTTAGTAAAGGAAAGAAGAACAAAAGGAAGAAAGCTAAGAAGGTGTAAGTTCAGGCTGGGACATCTATGCAGGGCCAAACTAGAAAGATCAAGCCCGATAAGAGTCTAGCTGAATGCTTATTTTGCAAGAAGTAGGGGCACTGAAAGAGGAACTATCCTTAGTACATTGCCTTTTTGGATCCGAACAGGTAGAGAAAGAAGCAAGTGATTGCTGGGCAAGGTATTTAGATGATAACTCCTTGCAATTTTTTTATTTGTGATATTACTGACTGGGTATTGAATACCAGTAGTCCTTATCATATTTGCAATTTATTGCAGGGGTTGTAGGTCAATAGGAAATTCGAGCAAGGTGAAAGATTTCTGAACATTAGAGATGGAAGACTAGTTCCAGTTCTAGCTTTAAAAATTTTGAAACTTGTATTTGAGTCTCATACCATTGTTCTTAGTGATTGTCATTTCTGTCCTAGTTTTTTTTTAATGTTATTTCTATAGGCCTTCTTGCCAAAAATAATTATGAAATATTAATAAGGAAACAAGTTTGTAATATCATTATGAATGGTGTTATTATTTTCTGTGGACATTTGAAGAATGGTATGAATATGCTATCACAACTTGTTAACGTAGTCTATTCAACTGGCAAGTATCCTAGATTAGATAGTGTATTAGATATCTATTTATGGCACTGTAGGCTAGGTCATATAAATAAGAACAGGATAAACATGTTGACTCAAGAGGAAATCCTCAAAGATAGTGATAGTGAATCACTTCCAATCTGTGAGTCTTGTCTTCTTGGTAAAATGACCAAGTCATCTTTTATTGGAAAAGATGAAAAAGCCACTGAGCTCTTAGGTCTAGTACATACTGATGTATGTGGACCAATGAGAGCAAGTGCTAGAGGTAGATATTTCTACTTTATTACTTTCACAGATGATCTATCCAAATATGGATATATCAATCTGATGAAACACAAGTCGGATTCATTTGAAATGTTCAAACGATTCCAAAGTGAAGTAGAAAAATAAATTGAGAAGAGTATCAAAACTCTTCGATCTGATCGAGGAGAAGAATATCATTTCGATGAGTTTCTCACATATCTAGGAGAAAATAGGATTCTCTTTCAATGGACTCCTTTAGAAATACCACAACATAATGGTGTGTCTGAAAGGAAGAATTGGACTCTATTAGACATGGTCCGATCCATGATGGGTTTTGCCAGCTTACCAATATTCTTTTGGGGATATGCACTCAAATGACTTGTTATCTATTAAATAGGATTCGAAGTAAGTCTGTAGTTAAGACTCTATATGAGATATGAATAGGACGTAAGCCAGCACTTTCTCACCTTAGGGTTTGGGGGTGCCCGGCTTATGTTAAAATGATTAGTTATAGATAAACTTAGACCTAGGTCTAACAACTGCATATTTATAGGATACCCAAAAGAGACCAAAGGATACTATTTTTACCATGCTAATGAACAAAAGATGTTCATTAGCCTTAAGAAAACCTTTCTGGAAAAAGAGTTCCTTGGTGAAGTAGCTGTTGCCTCTATGATTGAACTTGATGAAGTTCAGTAGCTAGAAAAACCAACACCTATAGTTGAACCTAAGTCGAATTTGATTAGATCAGATTTGGAGCCTAGTGTACCTACACCATTAAGGTAATCTGATAGAGTACCGTGTCATTCTAACAGATACTATGATTTCTTGGTCCAGGATGGTGATCCCATTGAACTCGATGAGAACGATGAGGATCCGATTACTTATATGGATGCTATGCAGAGACTCAATTCTAAGAAATGGCTTGAGACCATAAAATCCAAAATGAAGTCTATGAAGGTCAATGATGTATGGACATTGGTTGACCCATCCGAAGGGGTTAAATCCATTGGATGTAAATGGGTCTTCAAAAGAAAAAAGGGCATAGACGAAAAGATGGAGACCTATAAAGTTTGTCTGATTGCCAAGGGATATCATCAACGTTATGGTATTGACTATGACGAGACGTTCTTTCCTATGGCAATGCTCAAATCTATTTGGATAATGCTTGTGATAGCTGCTCATCTGGACTATGAGATCTAGCAGATGGATGTGAAGATAGCTTTCCTAAATAAAGAGTTGACTGAAGAGGTGTATATGATACAACTTAAAGAGTTCACATCCATAGATGAGTCCAAAGTGTGCAAGCTTCAAAGATTCATTTATGGATTAAAGTAGGCATCTCAGAGTTGGAACATGCATTTTAATAAGATGATCAAAATGTATGACTTCATTAAGAATGGAGAAGAGCCCTGCATTTACAAATAGGCAAATGGTCCAACAGTAGTATTTCTTATCTTATACGTAGATGATATTCTCTTAATCAGGAATGACATCCTCGCACTGTAGGGAATAAAAGTCTAGTTGTCATCATAGTTCTCCATCAAGGACTTGGGTGAAGTATCTTATATCCTAGGGATGAAGATCTATAGGGATAGATCTAAAAGGATGCTTGGGTTATCCCAATCCACGTACATAGATATTGTGTTGAAGAGGTTCAGCATTGAGAATTCTAAAAAAAACTATCTTTCGATAGGCCCTGAAATTTCTCTCTCTAAGAAGGATTATTCGACAACTCTGGAAGAGAGAGAGCATATAAGTAGAGTTCCATATGCTTCGACAATGGGATCTATCATGTATGCCATGATATGTACGAGATCAGACATGGCATACTCACTAGGAGTAGTGAGTAGATACCAGTCTGATCCTAAAAAAATTACTAGAAAGTGGTTAAAACTATCCTTAAGTATTTAAAAAATACTAAGAACCAATGGTTGATTTATGGTGAGCCAGATCTGAAACTTATGGGGTTTATAGACTCCAGCTTTCAATCTGATCATGATGATGGTAGAAGCGTGTTGGGATATATCTTTATTCTAAATGATGGAGCTATCTACTGAAAGAGTTCTAAGCAGCATACCGTGGCAGACTCTGTTTGCGAAGTAGAGTACATCATAGCATCAGATGCTGCAAAGAAAGCTGTGTGGCTGAGGAAGTTTATCATCGAGCTCGGAGTAGCACCATTCCTAGATGGTTCGGTTCTACTCTACTGCGATAGCATTGGTGCTATAGCTCAGGCGAAGGAACTAAAGGCACACCAGCGAACGAAGCACATCTTGTGCTACTTTCACCTGGTCCAAAAGATCGTGGATCAAGATGACGTCAACCTTCAAAAGATCAATGGAAATAAGAACCTAACCAACCCCTTCACTAAATCCCTAGCGATAAAGGAGTTCGACAATCACAAGTCAAAGATGGATATTAGATACTGTGTTGACTGCCTTTAGGACAAGTAGGAGTTATTGAAAAATGTGTTCCAAATCCAATCATTCAGCCTGTTGATGGTTGAGCTATATTATATCTATAATTGATTTATTAATAAATAAAATATATTTTTAATATTTTTTATCATAAAGTATTCATCTTCTAACAAACTTCATTATTATGATGAAGTCCTTAGGACTATTTAATATCGATAAAAAAATGATTTATCGATTAGTCCTTAAATCTTTTCATGACCAAATGATAGGTTGTTAATTAGAAGGACAGTATCTATCGAGCATAGGTTCGTATATGCCATATAGATTGGTTATCCTCTTCACCAAGAAGTATGGAGATACTGATATGGCATATAGGTGAGATGTATGGGTACATCATCATTGAATATGACCAACTTTAGAGCATTCTGCTATCGAGAATATCTTTGAAAGGATATAGGTATAAGTGTCCCTTAGACCTAATATCACCTCAGTGACTTGCAAGCAAGTCACTGTGCTTTGGTACCAGACTAACTAAATTTCTAATTTAGTAATGAAAGGCTTCTGGGTATAGTCAAGTACTTATGAAATCAGAGTGTAATCAAGATGGAATTGACCACTCTAAGAGTTGGAGAAAAATGTATCACTATATTTCAATATAGCAAAACCTTAGCCAGGATAATCCATCAAATAGATTTGATATTTTGAAATATAATGTGGACAATCTTATCAAAGTTGATAGTTGAACTCTGAGATGTCCTACGAGCATTTTGATCAAGGGGATGAATTATATGAAAACTATATACGCATGGGTTCTAAGGATGTTGGTCTACACATTTGACCTATCCGACCGTCGGATACTATTGCTAGATGGTTACTTTGATTGATATAGAAATTTATTTCTATACTATCTGACTTAGGTTTGGATCTATGAGGTCATATACATTAAAGCTTATGATCTGATCGGATGGTTGATCAACAATTAAGAATCATTCAAGGATTAAATGATCAATATAATTGATGTTTAACCTAGTGCAAGTATTGCAGGAGGATCAATTAGCAATTATATTGTTAATTATCTTAATTTAATTAAGCCAAAGAGCTGAGATTAAGTCTAATTAAATATGATTTAATTAGATTTAGTTTGGACTTGATTGGATCAAGTTCAATTGTTTTATTGGATAAGTCAGGTGCAAGGAAGAACTAGTCCTAGTTCAACTAGGACTTGGGTCAAGTCAATTTTTTAATTTGATTAAAAAATTAAATCTAATTTAATTAAGTTCTTAATTAGATTAGGTTTTAATTTAATTAAGTTGATTTACTTCTGGTTTGATTTGATTTAAGAAATCATATATGACCAAGTCAAAATAGGAATCCTAGTATGACTTAGATTCCCTATCCTTGCGCCTCCTTAGTCCCAACGCCCACCCTTCATGCCTCCTTTGATTTTGTGTGAATTCTTCATGCCCAAGAGAATCTCACTATATCTCGAAGTCCTCCTCTTTCTTTCTTACATGATAAATTAAGTGTGGACCAAGTCAAAGTAAGAATTGGTTTTGATTTTAAATTCTATGAGATAGAATTTTAGGAAACCAAAACTCTTCCTATAGTGCAACGATTTCCATTCAGATTTTTTCTAGGATTTTCATGGCTTCTAGAGGGATTTTTGTATGACAAAATTTGATGGTCCACAGTGGAAAAGGAGGGGGCACCCAAGAGTTGGGCGCCCCAAATCATGCCTTAATTGGACCTTCCTTACTAGATATTTGACCTATAGAAGGAGTGTTCCATATCTCTCTATTTAAAATAAATTTTAGATTAATTTTTTTCATGGATTCTATATATTTGAGAGGACTCTTGGGTGTGGGAAAACCAAGGAAAAATGTATCTATGGTGTGGGAATTTTAAAGATACCAATCAAGGTATCTAGGTGAGAGAAAAAAGAAGAAGAAGAGGGTCTTCTTCTAGGGTTTTGTTCTACACCTCTTCCTCCATTATTTATGAGCTTTTGAGAGGAGTCTTAGCATCACATATCATCTTTCTCAACTTCTGAAAATTGAAGAGTCCATGTTTCAAAGAAGAAAGATCCAAATCAATCGTCAAACAAGGATCAGCACAGTTCTAGCAAACTATGCTGATTTTTGGATATCGGACTTCTGATCAGCATTTGTGAGCTCGTGTGGACATCTCTTAGAGGCTGGATGTATGTGCAGCTTGCAACATTATCCTCAAGCCCAGATCAATAAGTTAAAATATTCTATGTATGTGGACTGGGATATACCAAGCATCCTTTTAGATCTATCCCTATAGATCTTCATTCCTAGGATGTAGGATGCTTCACCCAAGTCCATGGAGAACTGTGATGACAACCAGACTTTTATTTCATGTAGTGCGGGAATGTCATTCCCGATTAAGAAAATATCGTCCACGTACAAAATAAGGAATACGACTGCTGGACCATTTATCCATTTGTAAATGCAGGGTTTTTCTTCGTTCTTAATGAAGCCATACGTTTTGATTACTTTATCAAAATACATGTTCCAACTCCGAGATGCCTGCTTCAATTCATAAATGGATCTCTGAAGCTTGCACACCTTAGACTCATCTATGGATGTGAATCCTTCAAATTATATCATATACACCTCTTCGATCAGCTCTCCATTTAGAAAAGCTATCTTTACATCCATCTGCCAGATCTCATAGTCCAGATAGGCAGCAATGGCAAGCATGATCCGAATGGACTTGAGCATTGCCATAGGAAAGAATGTCTCATCATAGTCAATACTATAACATTGATGATACCCCTTGACAATCAGATGGGCTTTATAGATCTCCACCTTTTCATCTGTGCCCCTCTTCCTTTTGAAGATCCATTTAGACCCAATGGGTTTAACCCCTTCAAGTGGGTCAACTAATGCCCATACATCATTGACCTTCATGGAATTCATTTTCGATCTCATGGCTTCTAGCCATTTCTCAGAGTCGGATATCTGCATCGCATCCATATAAGTGAACGGATCCTTATCATTCTCATCGAGTTCGATGGGATCACCATCCTGGACCAAGAATCCAAAGTATATGTCCAAATGACGTGGTACTCTACCAGATCGCCTTAATGGTGCAGGATCACTAGGCTTTGTATCTGATCTGATCAAATCCAACTTAGGTTCAACATTCTATGTCAAACTTTCTACCTATTGAACTTTATCAAGTTCAATCTTAGAGGCAATAGTTTCTTTACTAAGAAACTCCTTTTCCAAAAAGTTTGCCCTAAGGCTAACGAACACTTTTTGTTCATCAGCATGGTAGAAATAGTATTCTTTGATCTCTTTTGGGTACCCTATGAATGTACACCTGCTAGATCTAGGTCCAAGTTTGTCTGTAACTAACCGTTTGACATAAGCCGGACACCCTCAAATCCTAAGGTGTAAAAGTGCTGCCTTACGTCCTATCCATAACCCATATGGGGTTTTAACTACAGACTTACTTCAAACCCTATTTAATAGATAACAAGTCGATTCAAATGTATATCCCCAGAAGGATATCTGCAAGCTAGCAAATCCCATCATGGATCGGACCATGTCTAACAGAATCTGATTCCTCCTTTCAGACACACCATTATATTATGGTATTCCAGGAGGAGTCCATTGGGAGAGAATTTTATTCTCTCCTAGATATGTGAGAAACTCACTAGAAAGATATTCTCCTCCTCGATCAGATCGAAGAGTTTTAATACTCTTTCTAGTTTATTTTTCTACTTCACTTTGGAATCGTTTGAACATTTCAAAAGAATTTGACTTATGTTTCATCAGATAGATATATCCATATCTGGATAGATCATCTGTGAAAGTAATAAAGTAGACATATCCACCTCTAGCACTTGTGCTCATGGGTCCACATACATCAATATGTACTAGACCTAAGGGCTCTTTGGCTCTCTCAACTTTGTCAGTGAAAGGT
>QRFJ01002662.1:0-44093 GCA_006176705.1 Cocos nucifera
AGAGAGATTAATGGCATTTCTTCCACCGATCTCACTTACTTGGCCATATCTGTTGACACAGTTCTGATCTGAGGTGGTCAATAATCTGAGCTAACCCATGCCACTAGGTTAGTCATAATTGTTATGACTATGACAAGTCTAGTTTAATGAGACCTGAATCAATTCTCCCTAAGAAAAGATTAAGTCTAAGACCTTCCACCATTGTAGACGTGCGGGCCCTTCCCGGGGTTGATTGTTCTCAGCTGGATACAGTGGCTCGATTGCATCGAAAAGATGCAACCATGTCTATTAGGCATTGGATTCTATAGGCTGGAGGATGAGTTGGGCTCAATATTTTGGATACGATGAGAGACTCAATTAGAAACCCAGTCTGTGCAGATGGTGGGTCTGACTTAACTAAGGAGTGGATCAATATTCCAGATACGGTGAGATTCATGAATTAGAGATCAAGTTTGGGTGTACCATGATTAGAGAATCATTGAATAAGAGTTGTTCACTCATTGGCTAACCCATCATCAATAACTGTTAGGTGAGGTGATGAGTCAGTTGGTGAGACCGCACCATCCACTAGAAATCATTAATTGTGGAGATTTTTGCATCTCTATAGAGGGAGTGTAGGGATCCAAAAAAATAGTGGGAGCTAATTTATTTAAAAATAAAATCCCTAAATAAATTGGTCAAGTCATAATTACAATATCTAACTAGAATCTTTGATTCTCTATAGAAAAATGTCTGCATCCAATCCATTGGCATGTATCTTGGACACACATAGACTGACTGGATCCAATTATAAAGATTGGCTCAAGAACTATAAAATAGTTTTGGATTTCGAGAAGTTAACCCATGTACTAGACTAGGATCCTCCCACCTTACCAGCTCGTCCATCTATTGAACAGAGAGCGTCTCTAGAGAAATGGATGGATGAAGATAATAAGTCTAGATATTATATGTTGGGCTCGATTTCTGATGAGCTCTAGCACCAACATGAAGATATCGGGACTGCTCGCCAAATGTTGCCTCACCTACAGGAGATGTTTGGTGAACAGAGTCGCGCAGCCAAATATCAAGTCACGAAATAACTTTTTAAGGCTAAGATGCGTGATGGGAAGTCAGTCCAAGATCATTGTCTGATAATGATCAAGAACTTGAAAGAGCTTGAAAAGCTTGGTGTGAAGTTGGACTTGGATCTGCAGAATGATGTTATTCTGCAATCCTTGACTGATGCATATGGGCAATTCATCATGAATTACCACATGCATAAACTTCAAAATTCCTTGGCCGAATTAATTAATATGCTGGTCACCGCTAAGCTTTCTATGAAAGGTTCTAAAGGCTCAATTCTTACTATGGAACAGACTTCTTCCAAAAGAAAGTCTTATAGAAAGAAAAAGAAGTCTACAAACAAGCAGAAGGTGGAAGAAGCAAAGAAGAAGAAGGCAGAACCGAAGAAAAAGACCGATGCCAAAGAAAAGTGTTTCCATTGCAACAGCGATGGCCACTGAAAGCGGAACTGCCCTACTTACCTGGCCACCCTAAAGAACAAGAAGGAAGGTCCTTCTGAAGGTATGCTCGTTATTGAGTCTAACCTTATGGTTTCTTCTGCATCCAGTTGGGTGCTTGACTCTGGTTCTAGTGCTCATCTGTGCACTTTCATGCAAGGTCTTGAGGATAGCAGGAGGCTGAGGGATGGAGACATGATCCTACGCATCGGTAATGCAGCAAGAGTTTCTGCAGTAGCCGTAGGAACATACCCTCTTCGATTACCATCTGGTTTAGATTTAGTTTTGAAAGACTGTTATTATGTGCCTGCAGCTAGCAGGAATTTGATTTCTGTTTCATGCTTAGCACAAGAAGGCTATGTGATTACCTTTTTTAAGAACCATTGTAACATTCTTTATGAAAGAAATAAAATTGCAAATGATTTTCTTATTAATGGTCTTTATCAGCTACATATTGATGTACCTATTCTAACTATCGAGCAAAACATAAATGCCAAACGACCTAGGGATAGTCCAAACGATAGGTATCTATGGAACCTAAGATTAGGTCATATAGCAGAAGATAGGATCAACAAATTGGAGAAAAATGGGCTATTAAGTCCATTGACTTCCGAGTCATATCCAACTTATGAATCTTGTCTTCAGGCAAAATGGACAACTCCCTTTTGTTGGAACATAGGGAAAGGACCATAAGATATCCTTGCCCTAGTACATACTGATGTGTGCGGCCCATTTGATGTGCTGGGTAGAGACAATTTTGTCAATTTCATTACCTTTATCGATGATCTGTCTAGGTATGGGTATGTGTATGAGACACAAGTCTGAAGCTTTTGAAAAGTTCAAAGAATTCAGACATGAAGTAGAAAAACAAACTGAAAAATCCATTAAGATTCTTCGATCAGATCAAGGAGGTGAATACCTTAGCCAAGAATTCCTAGACTATCTCAAGAAAAATGGCATAGTCTCTCAATGGACTCCACCAGGAACACCTCAACTCAACGGGATTCAGAATGGAGAAATCAGACTCTATTGGATATAGTTCGATCCATGATGAGCTTCATAGACCTCCCTGATTTCCTTTGGGGACACTCATTGTTGACTTCAATTTATCTACCAAATAGGGTTCCTTCTAAAATCATTCCTATCACACCGTATGAGATATGGCATGGTAAGAAATCAAGTCTGAGTCATCTCAGAATTTGGGGTTGTCCGGCTCATATCAAAAGATAACAAGCAGACAAGTTAGAGTTTAGGTCCTTCAGAGCTCGATTCATAGGATATCCTAAAGAGTCATTAGGATACTATTTCTACATTCCAGAAGACTACAATGTGATTGTGAGTCAACATGCCATCTTTCTTGAAAAATAGTTTATCCAAGATAGTGGCATTGGAAGGCAGATCAAGCTTGATGAGAAAGTCTCACAAGCACAACGAGCTAAGGACCAATTGGAACCAAATCAGATTGAGCCAATAAGAATACTACCTCCTCCACCTCGTAGATCGGAAAGAGTTTCCCATCCTCCTGAGAGATACTTAGGTATTATTTCAGAGGAAGTAGAGAAAACATTCCTCGTAGGCAATGGTGCTCATGGTGATGATCTCAAAACCTACAATGAGGTGATATCAGATATCGACTCCCGAGAAATGGCTAGAGACAATGCAGTCAGAAATTGACTCGATGCACTCAAACCAAGTCTGGACCTTGGTAGATCCATCAGAAGGTATAGTACCTATTGGATGTAAATGGATCTTCAAGAGAAAGATTGGTGCAGATCAGAATGTGGAGACATTCAAAGCTAGACTAGTGGCAAAAGGTTATAGTCAATGCGAAGGCATTGACTATCAGGATACCTTTTCCTCAGTGGCTATGCTAAAATCCATCTGCACATTGCTTGCCGTTGCAGCCTATTTTGATTACGAAATATGGCAAATGGACGTAAAAATGGCATTCTTAAATGGATATCTTGAGGAAGATATCTATATGGAACAGCCGCTAGGTATCACATCTAGTGATACTGATCACAAGGTTTGCAAGCTACAAAGGTCCATATATGGACTTAAGCAAGCATCTCGGAGCTGGAACACTCGTTTCAATGATGTGATCAAAATATTTGATTTCATCAAAAATGAAGAGGAACAGTGTGTTTTCAAAAGGGTCAGTGGGAGCGCTGTTGTCTTCCTCGTATTGTACGTGGATGACATCCTTCTTATTGGGAATGACATTCCCATGTTAACAACAGTCAAAATATGGTTGTCCAAGAAATTCTCCATGAAAGACCTAGGTGAAGCATCCTTTATTCTAAAAATTAAGATCTATAGGGATAGACCGAATAGGATGCTAGGACTTTCACAGAAGATGTACATAGAGAAAGTACTAAAGAGGTTTCGTATGGAAAACTCTAAGAGGGGATTAATATCCTTCAGACATGGTATTCATCTTTCCAAGAAGATGTGCCCCAGCACACCTGAGGAAATAGAATGCATGAGCAAGATCCCTTATGCTTCTGCAATAGGGAGCCTCATGTATGCCATGCTATGTACATGACCTGATATAGCCCATGCTGTGAGTGTCACAAGTAGATATCAGTCAAATCTAGGTGAAGAACACTGAACTTCTGTGAAATATATCCTTAAGTACTTAAGAAGAACTAAGGATATGATGTTGGTCTTTGGTAATGGAGAACTCCAAGTCTAGGAATACACAGACTCAGATTTTTGTCCGATATAGATGATTGAAAGTCGACATCTGCGAGTCTGTTTGTGTGCAATGGTGGTGCTGTCGGCTGGAAGAGTTCCAAGCAAATGGTGATACAACCTCATCCACGATTACCTCGAAAAGGATTATGTCGAGGTCAAGAGAGTCAACTCCGCAGACAATATGGCAGACCCACTTACAAAGCCATTGGACTAATAGAAGATCGAAGCCCACCTTGAGAAAATGGGACTTAGACTTGTAGCCAATTGGCTTTAGGATAAGTGGGAGATTGTTAGATATATGTGCCCTAGAAGCCAGAATTGGCTGACACTTGTAATACACTTCTGGGGGCAAAATTATAATTTTGACTAATATCAATAAAATGGATTATTTTCTATTACATATGTGTATTTAGTGTCTGTGATACATCCTTTGAGTTAATGGTAATGATAATTCATATTTTCAAGAGTTGAAAATTTAAGACATGAATAATCATTATTAACTCATAAAATGCTTCCGACCATAGGATCATCATGAGGATGGTGATTGATCCGGAAGGTTGGTGTACAATCGCTTCTCTTTAGTAGATGAGTCTTGAGTCTATGGTGTGGAGACACCAAAGCGAGAGTATAGGTACTTGTTAGAGAACGAGGGTACTGAGCTTGACCACCTCGAGTAGTCATTAGGGAGTCTACCTTCTCATCAATGACTGACTCGATGCTGCAGTAGTATGTCTGATTCTTTGATCTGAGGTGCATCAGCAGTTCACCTTGAGGGTGTTATATTTGACTACACCATTACTCGGTCTCCTAGCCATTCGGAACCCTGAGGTGTATGTTGGCTGTAGCATGTTCATTATAGGAACCGGATTGCATCAAGATGGAATCTATCTACCTCGGTAGTAGAGGATCAGCCCAATGATGATCATGAGAATCAAGTCCAGAAGTCCATGGCCATGGCAGAGTGAAATAATAGAAAGAGTTTCTGTTTAGATTTTCAAATCAGACTCGAATCGAATGATTACATCATACGATAGAAACTAGGGTTTGACGAGTTCACCTTAACCCTAATCTGATCAGGGCTCAAGATAGAAGAACTTAATCACACAGGTAGCTGCACCAAGAGGTTTGCATTTAGCTCTGATGGGTTGCCACGATATACTGCTAGCTATCACTGGTAGATTTTGGAAGCATTTAGAATGATTTAGATGATTGATCATTCTAACTGTTCGAATCAGAAGAGTTCTGATCCATCGAAAGGAGTTTCGATGATGTCGATGATAGAGATCATGACATATCCCATTACCATACAGAACTGAACCTAATTGGGTCATACAAATAAGGGTTTGAATCTGGTGATCATCAATTGAACTGATCTAGTTCAATTGATCTGAATGAGATTCAATTTGGTTCAAGGAAATCGTGCTAGCACTCGATTGAACCTAACGTTCTTCTTTTGCTATCATAAATAAGTTGTCTTGACTGAGCCAAAGAAGTTTATGCTCAATCAGAGGCCTTCATATGGTCTGACTGAAAGTTGTCCAAGTCAGAAAAGGTTGTCTTATTTTGTAAGACATTACATGCCATTTTTGGTCACCTGCCATTTCTTGTTCTTTGACTTTGGTCAAAAGTCTACCTTTGACTGGTCAAATGTTGACAATTGACACTTTAACTTCTATCCACGTGTCACACACCTATTGGAGAGCTGGTGGGGCCTGTCCCCCCTATCAGAACCTAGCAAGGAAGAGGGCGCACCCACCCTTGGCTTGTGCCCAAGTTGGAGGCGCCCAGGAGTCCCTATTGGACAGGGACTCCATCTTCTTTTTGGATTCCAATTAGAGTTCTCCTAAGAACCAACTTTGACTGGTCTTAGGCACCCTCTAAGGAGGAATCCAGGGGACTCTATTCCCACCAATCAGATTTAGATCTGATTTCACAAAGAGTTATGATTGATTGAGAAAAAGAGGAGTTGGATCACAGTTAGTCTATAAATAAGACCCTACGCCCAACTCAAAGAAAAATCTGAATTAATTGAGATCTCCATGCCCCAAGGCCTTTTCTCCTCTCTTCCTCCATGCCAAAGCATCTTCTCCCTCTCCTCTCCACGTCCAAAAGGGTTTTGGACCCTGGTTGGTGCAATCTAGATAAGAGAAAGACGAGTGAAAGCTAGAAGGTTGCGCTGCTGCAAAGGATGACTACTGATCTTCAAAAGGAGTTTTGAAGATCCTTCAGATTAGATCCAGATCTAATTTCTAGAGATGTTAGAGAAGAAGAGGATCTCTAGATTCAGCTCAAGTGGATACCGATAGAGGCCAGACACTTGCATGGCTAGATCCAGAACCTTCCGCTGCATACAAGATCATCAATGGGTAATAGGATTACCCACTTCAAGGTAAATTAAATTTGATTTAATTAATCTAATTTTATTTTAATTTCTAAAATAATAATAATCAGATCTGAAATATCTTAGATCTAATCTAGATCAAAAAAAAAAAATTTTAAATATATCTCTTGATTTGATTAGATCTGAACGAACCTGGTCTGGAAAATCAGAATTTTCCTTCAATGGATCCATAAGAATCCTATAGCTTTTATGTTCAAAAATTACTTTGGTATTCTCAAATTGGGGATTCTTTGGTATTCTCAAATTGGGGATTCTTAAGTGAGATATTAAATTGATAACTTGATCCAGGTAGTTGGTGGACATTAGTTGGATTGTTTGAAATTGATAGGTTCGATAGTTGATCTAGTTCTCTCCTCATGTTAGATTCAATAATTGACCTATTTGGGCTTCTAGCTTGGTGATAGATTATTGTTGAGTCAAAATTAATTATTGAAGTTGGTTAAATCTATCGTCAGCTAGATTGGTCTATTGAGGAGATGGATATGAGGGATGATTGTAATATGATGGCTGGGTAAACTGAGTAGGCTGACCATTATTATAGGCATAATTTTGATATTGGGGTATATTCTGATAGTTTTGCATAGATGAAATTTGGGTCTGAGCCTGAGTTTGTTGAGATGTTCAAGAAAAATTATAGTTACTCCAATGTCGATTATATGAATTTAAAAATAGATCATTAATCAGCTTAGAGTAGCCTTGAGCAACTTATTTTTGGGTAAAAGATGGAAATTATGCAGCCGTAGGACATTCACTCACATTATGGGTTGGGCTAGCACAGATTGAACAAATCTCCTAAGAAGATGATGTGAATTGTACAGAAGATTGTTGACCTAGGGTTAGGACTTGATCTAATTTTTGAGCAAGAAAGTCCACTTTATTTATCAAATTTGAATCAGCCTTAGGACTAGATTCTAGATGTTTAAATTCATAGATCCCTATCTAGGTTTGGTAAAAAGATAACAAAGCATGGTTATTAGAGTTTTCACTTAGGATTTCAAATAAGGTATAGACTTTATCCTCACTCTTGTTCATGAATGCACCTCCATAGAATGCATCTACCATCTATTTGTTAGATATATGTGCCCTAGAAGCCAGAATTGGCTGACACTTGTAATACACTTCTAGGAGCAAAATTGTAGTTATGACTATAATAAATAAAATGGGTTATTTTCTATCATATATATGTATTTAGTGTCTGTGATACATCCTTTGAGTTAATGGTAATGATAATTCATATTTTCAAGAGTTGAAAATTTAAAACATGAATAATCATTGTTAACTCATAAAATGCGTCCGACTATAGGATCATCACGAGAATGATGATTGATCCGGAAGGTTGGTGTACAATCGCTTCTCTTTAGTAGATGAGGCTTAAGTCTACGGTGTGGAGACATCGAAATAAGAGTATAGGTACTCATTAAAGAACGAGGGCACTGAGCGTGACCACCTCGAGTAGTCATTAGGGAGTCTACCTTCTCGTCAATGACTGACTCGAAGCTGCAGTAGTGTATCTAGTTCTTTGACCTGAGGTGCATCAGCAGTTCACCTTGAGGGTGTTATAGTTTGACTACACCATTACTCAATCTCCTAGCCATATGTTATCCTGAGGTATATGTTGGCTATAGCATGTTCATTATAGGAACTGGATGGCATCAAGATGGAATCTATCTACCTCGGTGGTAGAAGAGCAGCCCTATGATAATCATGAGAATCAAGTCCAAAAGTTCATGGCCATGGCAGAGTGAAATAATAGAAAGAGTTTCTATTTAGATTTTCACATCGGACTCGAATCGAATGATTACATCATATGATAGAAACTAGGGTTTGACGAGTTTACCTTAACCCTAATCTGATCCGGGCTCAAGATAGAAGGACTTAATCATACAGGTAGCTGCACCAAGAGGTTCGCATTCAGCTCTGATGGATTGTCACCATATACTGCTAGGTGTCACTGATGGATTTTGGGAGCAATTAGAATGATTTAGATGATCGATCATTCTAGTTGTTCGAATCAGAAGAGTTCTGATCCATCGAAAGGAGTTTCGATGATGTCGATGATAGAGATCATGACATATCCCATTACCATACAGAACTGAACCTAACTGGATCACACAAACAAGGGTTTGAATTTGGTGATCATCAATTGAACTAATCTAGTTCAATTGATCTGAATAAGATTCAATTAGGTTCAAAGAAATCGTGCTAGCACTCGATTGAACCTAACGTTCTTCTTTTGCTATCATAAATAAGTTGTCTTGACTGAGCCAAAGGAGTTTGTGCTCAATCAAAGGCCTTCATATGGTCTGACTGGAGATTGTCTAAGTCAGAAAAGGTTGTCTTATTTTGTAAGACATTACCTGCCATTTTTGGTCACCTGCCATTTCTTGTTCTTTGACTTTGGTCAAAAGTCTATCTTTGACTGGTCAAATGTTGACCATTGACACTTTGACTTTTGTCCACATGTCATACACCTATTGGAGAGCTGGTGGGGGCCTGTCCCCCTGCCAGAACCTAGCAAGGAAGAGGGTGCACGCCACCCTTGGCGTGTGCCCAAGTTGGAGGCACCTAGGAGTCCCTATTGGACAGGGACTCCATCTCCTTTTTGGATTCTAATTAGAGTTTGCCTAAGAACCAACTTTGACTGGTCTTAAGCATCCTCTAAGGAGGAATCCAAGGGACTCTATTCCCACTAATCAGATTTAGATCTGATTTCACAAAGGGTTGTGATTGGTTGGGAAGAAGAGGAGTTGGATCACAATTAGTCTATAGATAAGACCCTGCACCCAACTCAAATTAAGTTTGAGAAATTCAAACCCCACACCCTAAGGCTGCCTCTCCCCTCTTCTTCCATGCTAAACCATCTTCTCCCCTTCCTCTCCACATCCAAAAGTAGTTTTGGATTTTTGGTTGGTGCGATCCAGATCAAAGAAAGGCAACTGAAAGCCAGAAGGCTGCACTGCTGCAAAGGACAACTGCTGATCTTCAAAAAGAGTTTTGAAGATCCTTCAGATCAGATCCAAATCTGATTTTTAGAGATGCGATAGAGAAGAAGAGGATCTCTAGATCTAGCCCGAGTGGATATCGATAGAGGCCAGGCACTTGCGTGGCTAGATCCAGAACCTTCCGCTGCATACAGGATCATCAACGGGTAATAGGATTACCTATATCAAGGTAAATTAAATTTGATTTAATTTATCTAAATTTTATTTAATTTCTAAAATAATAATAATCAAATCTAAAATATCTTAGATTAGATCTAGATCAAAGAGAAAAATTTTTGAAATATATCTCTTGATCTGATCTGATCTGAACGAACCTGATCCGAAAAATCAGAATTTTTCTTCAACTGTATCAGAAACAAGGTTCTAAAAGTATTTAGATCTAATTTTAAATTTATTTTAATCAAAAAATAAATAATTTCAGATATCACATGAGATGTGATCAGATCTGAAATTAGAAAAAATTAAAATTAAATAATTTGGATCTAAGATTAGAAAATATGCATGACTAGTTCTAAAATAGAATAGTTCTATAGAATAGTCTTGCATGTTTTTGATTTAATCTGATTAAATCATATTTTAGATCTATTTATTTACTATTTTTTGATATTATAATAGTTATAATAACATCTAAAAAATAGCAAATAAAAATTATTTAATTTTAAATATCATATGAGATATGATTGATGCATGTCTAGACTAGTTGTAGAATAGTTCTACATAATTGTCTAGATTAGAATTTATTTTGATTAGATCAATTTAAATCTAATTTTTTAGATTATTATGAGATAATTTAGATCTAAAAATATGCATGATTTGATACATGAGATGTATGCAAAATATGCCATGATTAGATCTAATTTGTATATGAGATATATGATATAGATCTAAAACTGTTTTGTAGTATTGCATGTTCCTGATTAAGGCATTCCTCTTGGCCGTCCGGTCATAAGAATGAAGAAGGGTTTAAAGGCCCTCTCTTCCCATTCGATGGGGTGTTCTTATGATGTGTAGGGGTGCTGCGTGTTCGTCCTTAATCAGAAATCCAAAAACTTACTTTCTGCAAAACCCTAGATCCTGAAACCTTAGGATTTATTGTGCATATTTTGTTTATGAACCCTACTTAATTAAAAATTAAGATTATGGAAATATCAATTAGATCTAAAATTGAGAATTTCAGATCTAAGACATATTCATAATACTGGGTTCGGGCTTGGGTAGCTCAATTAGGTCTAAGCGGTTGATCAAACCGAATCAAGAGTTGGTTAGATGGGATCAACAATGCTTAAATTGACCAGCCTAATAGGATTAAGTCTGGGTCAAGATCGAGTCACGATCAAGCAAGACCTAATTAGGCTCAGAGGTTAGAGTCTGGATTGTAGGCTAACCCAATTGGTTCTGACTCAACAATTTGGTGTCTAAGGTAAGTTTGGCACATACGACCGACTGATTTTTAATTGGAAGCTACTCGACCTGAATGCATTCTTGTACGAGTTAATGGCATATTCCTTCCACCGGTCTCACTTACCTGGCCATATCTGTTGACACAGTTCTGATCTGAGGTGGTCAATAATCCGAGCTAACCCATGCCACTAGGTTAGTCATAATTGTTATGACTATGACAAGTCTAGTTTAATGAGACCTGAATCAATTCTCCCTAAGAAAAGATTAAGTCTGAGGTCTTCCACCATTGTAGATGTGCGGGCCCTTCCCAGGGTTGATTGTTCTCGGCTGGATACAGTGGCTCAGTTGCACCGGAAAGATGCAACCATGTCTATTAGGCATTGGATGCTATGGGCTGGAGGATGAGTTGGGCTCAATATTTTGGATACGGTGAGAGACTCAATTAGGAACCCAGTCTATGCAAATGGTGGGTCTGACTTAACTAAGGAGTGGATCAATATTCCGGATACGGTGAGATTCATGAATTAGAGACCAAGTTTGGGTGCACCATGATTAGAGAATCATTGAACAAGAGTTGTTCACTCATTGGCTAACCCATCACCAATAACTGTTAGGTGAGGTGATGAGTCAGTTGGTGAGACCGCACCACCCACTAGAAATCATTAATCATGGAGATTTTTGCATCTCTATAGAGGGAGTGTAGGGATCCGAGAAAATAGTGGGAAGCTAATTTGTTTAAAAATAAAATCCCTAAATAAATTGGTCAAGTCATAATTACAGTATCTAACTAGAATCTTTGACTCTCTATAGGAAAATGTCTGCGTCCAACCCATTGGCACGTATCCTGGACACACATAGACTGACTGGACCCAATTATAAAGATTGGCTCAGGAACTACAAAATAGTTTTGGATTTCGAGAAGTTAACCCATGTACTGGACCAGGACCCTCCCACCTTACCAGCCGTCCATCTATTGAACAGAGAGCATCTCTGGAAAAATGGATAGACGAAGATAATAAGGCCAGATATTACATGTTGGGCTCGATGTCTGATGAGCTCCAGCGCCAACATGAAGATATCGGGACTGCTCGCCAAATGTTGGCTCACCTGTAGGAGATGTTTGGTGAACAGAGTCGCGCAGCCAAATATCAAGTCACGAAATGACTTTTTAAGGCTAAGATGCGTGATGGGCAGTCAGTCCAAGATCACTGTCTGACAATGATCAAGGACATGGAAGAGCTTGAGAAGCTCGGTGTGAAGTTAGACTTGGACCTGCAGAACGATATTATTCTGCAATCCTTGACTGATGCATATGGGCAATTCATCATGAATTACCACATGCATAAACTTCAAAATTCCTTGGCCGAATTAATGAATATGCTTGGTTACCGCTGAGCTTTCTATGAAAGGTTCTAAAGGCTCAGTTCTTGCTATGGAACGGACTTCTTCCAAAAGAAAGTCTTATGGAAAGAAAAAGAAGTCTGTGAAAAAGCAGAAGGTGGAAGAAACAAAGAAGAAGAAGGCAGAGCCGAAGAAAAAGCCGATGTCAAATGAACAGACAAAGCAAACGGACAAGTTTCTGGAGGTAGTTTAGAGTCTAACCTTATGGTCTTCTGCATCAGAGCTCGATTCATAGGATATCCTAAAGAGTCATTAGGATACTATTTCTACATTCCAGAAGACCACAATATGATTGTGAGTCGACATGCCATCTTTCTTGAAAAATAGTTTATTCAAGATAGCGGCATTGGAATGGCAGACAGATCAAGCTTGATGAGAAAGTCTCACAAGTACAACGTGAAGCTAAGGACCAATTGGAACCAAATCAGGTTCAATCAGCCAATAAGAACACTACCTCCTCCACCTCATAGATCGGAAAAGAGTTTCCTATCCCCCTGAAGAGATACTTAGGTATTATTTCAGAGGATTAGTATCATAGAGAAAATATTTCCTCATAGGCAATGGTGCTCATGGTGATGATCCCAAAACCTACAACGAGGCGATATCAGATATCGACTCCGAGAAATGGCTAGAGGCAATGCAGTCAGAAATTGACTCGATGCACTCAAACCAAGTCTGGACCTTGGTAGATCCACCAGAAGGTATAGTACCTATTGGGTGTAAATGGATCTTCAAGAGAAAGATTGGTGCAGATGGGAATGTGGAGACATTCAAGGCTAGACTAGTGGCAAAAGGTTATAGTCAATGCGCGAAGGCATTGACTATCAGGATACCTTTTTCCCCAGTGGCTATGCTAAAATCCATCCGCACATTGCTTGCCATTGCAGCCTATTTCGATTATGAAATATGGCAAATGGACGTGAAAATGGCATTCTTAAATGGATATCTTGAGGAAGATATCTATATGGAACAGCCGCTAGGTTTCACATCCAGTGATACTGATCACAAGGTTTGCAAGCTGCAAAGGTCCATATATGGACTTAAGCAAGCATCTCGGAGCTGGAACACTCGTTTCAATGATGTGATCAAAATATTTGGTTTCATCAAAAATGAAGAGGAACCGTGTGTTTTCAAAAAGGTCAGTGGGAGCGCTGTTGTCTTCCTCGTATTGTACGTGGATGACATCCTCCTTATTGGGAATGATATTCCCATGTTAACAACAGTCAAAATATGGTTGTCCAAGAAATTCTCCATGAAAGACCTAGGTGAAGCATCCTTTATTCTAGGAATTAAGGTCTATAGGGATAGACCGAATAGGATGCTAGGACTTTCACAGAAGATGTACATAGAGAAAGTACTAAAGAGGTTTAGTATGGAAAAACTCTAAGAGGGGATTAATACCCTTCAGACATGGTATTCATCTTTCCAAGAAGATGTGCCCTAGCACACCTGAGGAAATAGAACGCATGAGCAAGATCCCTTATGCTTCTGCAATAGGGAGCCTCATGTATGCCATGCTATGTACACGACCTGATATAGCCCATGCTGTGAGTGTCACAAGCAGATATCAGTCAAATCTAGGTGAAGAACACTGGACTTCTGTGAAATGTATCCTTAAGTACTTAAGAAGAACTAAGGATATGATGTTGGTCTTTGGTAACGGAGAACTCCAAGTCCAGGGATACACAGACTCGGATTTCATGTCCGATATAGATGATCGAAAGTCGACATCTGGGAGTCTGTTTGTGTGCAATGGTGGTGCTGTCAAGCAAACTGATAGCAGATTCCACCATGGAAGCAGAATATATCGCTGCATCAGAGGCAAATGCGAAGGAAGCATTCTGGTACAAGAAGTTTGCTGCAGAAATCCATCAGATGCCATTCCTCTATACTGCGACAACAATTACCCTTGCTAAGGAGCCAAGGTCTCAGAAAAAGCATATTGAGCGGCGATACCACCTCATCCGCGATTACCTCGAGAAGGGTTATGTCGAGGTCAAGAGAGTCAACTCCACAGATAATGTGGCAGACCCACTTACAAAGCTGTTGGGCCAGCAGAAGATCGAAGCCCACCTTGAGAAGATGGGACTTAGACTTGTAGCCAATTGGCTTTAGGACAAGTGGGAGATTGTTAGATATATGTGCCCTAGAAGCCAGAATTGGCTGACACTTGTAATACACTTCTAGGGGCAAAATTATAATTTTGACTATAATCAAATAAAATGGGTTATTTTCTATCACATATGTGTATTTAGTGTCTGTGATACATCCTTTGAGTTAATGGTAATGATAATTCATATTTTCAAGAGTTGAAAATTTAAGACATGAATAATCATTATTAACTCATAAAATGCTCCCGACCATAGGATCATCACGAGGATGGTGATTGATCCGGAAGGTTGGTGTACAATCGCTTCTCTTTAGTAGATGAGTCTTGAGTCTACGGTGTGGAGACATCCGGAGCGAGAGTACAGGTACTCGTTAGAGAACGAGGGCACTGAGCGTGACCACCTCGAGTAGTCATTAGGGAGTCTACCTTCTCGTCAATGACTGACTCGATGCTGCAGTAGTGTGTCTGGTTCTTTGACCTGAGGTGCATCGATAGTTCACCTTGAGGGTGTTATAGTTTGACTACACCATTACTCGGTCTCCTAGCCATATGGAATCCTGAGGTGTATGTTGGCTATAGCATGTTCATTGTAGGAACTGGATAGCATCAAGATGGAATCTATCTACCTCGGTGGTAGAGGAGCAGCCCTATGATGATCATGAGAATCAAGTCCAGAAGTCCCATGGCCATGGCAGAGTGAAATAATAGAAAGAGTTTCTATTTAGATTTTCACATCGGACTCGAATCGAATGATTACATCATATGACAGAAACTAGGGTTTGACGAGTTCACCTTAACCCTAATCTGATCGGAGCTCAAGATAGAAGAACTTAATCACACAGGTAGCTGCACCAAGAGGTTCGCATTCAGCTCTGATGGGTTGCCACCATATACTGCTAGGTGTCACTGGTGGATTTTGGGAGCAATTAGAATGATTTAGATGATCGATCATTCTAGCTGTTCGAATCAGAAGAGTTCTGATCCATCGAAAGGAGTTTCGATGATGTCGATGATAGAGATCATGACATATCCCATTACCATACAGAACTGAACCTAACTGGGTCACACAAACAAGGGTTTGAATCTGGTGATCATCAATTGAACTGATCCAGTTCAATTGATCTGAATGAGATTCAATTAGGTTCAAGGAAAATCGTGCTAGCACTCGATTGAACCTAACGTTCTTCTTTTGCTATCATAAATAAGTTGTCCTGACTGAGCCAAAGAAGTTTGTGCTCAATCAGAGGCCTTCATATGGTCTGACTGGAGGTTGTCCAAGTCAGAAAAGGTTGTCTTATTTTGTAAGACATTACCTGCCATTTTTGGTCACCTGCCATTTCTTGTTCTTTGACTTTGGTCAAAAGTCTACCTTTGACTGGTCAAATGTTGACCATTGATACTTTGACTTTTGTCCACATGTCACGCACCTATTGGAGAGCTGGTGGGGGCCTGTCCCCCTATCAGAACCTGGCAAGGAAGAGGGCGCACGCCACCCTTGGCGTGTGCCCAAGTTGGAGGCGCCTAGGAGTCCCTGTTGGATAGGGACTCCATCTCCTTTTTGGATTCCAATTAGAGTTCTCCTAAGAACCAACTTTGACTGGTCTTAGGCGCCCTCTAAGGAGGAATCCAGGGGACTCTATTCCCACCAATCAGATTTAGATCTGATTTCACAAAGGGTTGTGATTGGTTGGGAAGAAGAGGAGTTGGATCATAGTTAATCTATAAATAAGACCCTGCGCCCAACTCAAATTAAGTTTGAGAAATTCAAACCCCACACCCCAATGAAGGAAAATCCTGATTTCCCGATCCAGGTTCGTCCAGATCTGATCAGATCAAGAGATATATTTTAAAAATTTTTCTCTTAATCCCAATCAGATCTTGATATATTTCAGATCTGATTCTTATTATTTTAATAAATAAAATAAAATAAGATAAATTAAATCAAATTTAATTTACCTGATTTGGGTAATCCTATTACCCTGTTGATGATCCTGTTTGCAGCGGAAGGTTCTGGATCTAGCCACGCAAGCGCCTGGCCTCTACCGGTATCCACTCGGGCTGGATCTGGAGATCCTCTTCTTCTCTATCACACCTCCAAAAATCAGATCTGGATCTGATCTGGAGGATCTTCAAAACTCCTTTTGAAGATCTGCAGTCGTCCTTTGCAGCAGTGCAGCCTTCTTGCTTTTGATCGCCTTTCTTTGATCTGGATCGCACCAACCAAGGTCCAAAACTCCTTTTGGACTGTGGAGAGCAAGGGGAGAAGATGGTTTAGCATGGAGGAAGAGGGGAGAGGCAGCCTTGGGGCATGGGGAACTTTGATCTCAATTCAATTCTTGTGTTTGAGTTGGGCACAGGGTCTTATTTATAGACTGACTGTGATCCAGCTTCTCTTATTCCCAACCAATCACAACCCTTTGTGAAATCAGATCTAAATCTGATTGGTGGGAATAGAGTCCCCTGGATTCCTACTTAGAGGGTGCCTAAGACCAGTCAAAGTTGGTTTTAGGGAGAACTCTAATTGGAATCCAAAAGAGAGGTGGAGTCCTTGTCCAACAAGGACTCCAAGACTCCTCCAAACTTGGGCTCACGCCACCCTTGGCATGCGCCCTCCTCCTTGCCAGGTTCTGGCAGGGGGACAGGCCCCCACCAGCTCTCCAATAGGTGCATGACATGTGGTCAAAAGTCAAAGGGTCAATGGTCAACGTTTGACCAGTCAAAGGTAGACTTTTGACCAAAGTCAAAGAACAAGAAATGGCAGGTGACCAAAAATGGCAGGTAATGTCTTACAAATAAGACAACCTTTTCTGACTTGGACAACCTCCAGTCAGACCATATGAAGGCCTCTGATTGAGCACAAACTCCTTTGGCTCAGACAGGACAACTTATTTATGATAGCAAAAGAAGAACGTTAGGTTCAATCGAGTGCTAGCACGATTTCCTTGAACCTAATTGAATCTCATTCAGATCAATTGAACTAGATCAGTTCAATTGATGATCACCAGATTCAAACCCTTGTTTGTGTGACCCAGTTAGGTTCAGTTCTGTATGGTAATGGGATATGTCATGATCTCTATCATCGACATCATCGAAACTCCTTTCGATGGATCAGAACTCTTCTGATTCGAACAGCTAGAATGATCGATCATCTAAATCATTCTAATTGCTCCCAAAATCCACCAGTGACACCTAGCAGTATATGGTGGCAACCCATCAGAGCTGAATGCGAACCTCTTGGTGCAGCTACCTGTGTGATTAAGTTCTTCTATCTTGAGCCCCGATCAGATTAGGGTTAAGGTGAAACTCGTCAAACCCTAGTCTCTGTCATATGATGTAATCATTCGATTCGAAGTCCAATGTGAAAATCTAAATAGAAACTCTTTCTATTATTTCACTCTACCATGGCCATGGATTTCTGGACTTGATTCTCATGATCATCATAGGGCTGCTCCTCTACCACCGAGGTAGATAGATTCCATCTTGATGCATCCAGTTCCTACAATGAACATGCTATAGCCAACATACACCTCAGGGTTCCATATGGCTAGGAGATCCGAGTAATGGTGTAGTCAAACTATAACACCCTCAAGGTGAACTGCCGATGCATCTCAGGTCAAAGAACCAGACACACTACTGCAGCATCGAGTCAGTCATTGACGAGAAGGTAGACTTCCCTAATGACTACTCGAGGTGGTCACGCTCAGTGCCCTCGTTCTCTAACGAGTACCTGTACTCTCGCTCCGGTGTCTCCACACCGTAGACTCAAGACTCATCTACTAAAGAGAAGCGATTGTACACCAACCTTTCGGATCAATCACCATCCTCGTGATGATCCTATGGTCGGGAGCAAGTTTATGAGTTAATAATGATTATTCATGTCTTAAATTTTCAACTCTTAAAAATATGAATTATCATTACCATTAACTCAAAGGATGTATCACAGACACTAAATACACAGGTGTGATAGAAAATAACCCATTTTATTGATTATAGTCAAAATTATAATTTTGCCCCTAGAAGTGTATTACAATTGTCAGCCAATTCTGGCTTGTAGGGCACATATATCTAACACCCAAGACTGCCTCTCCCCTCTTCTTCTACGCCAAACCACCTTCTCCCCTTCCTCTTCATGTCCAAAAGGAGTTTTGGATTTTTGGTTGGTGCGATCCAGATCAAAGAAAGGCGACTGAAAGCTAGAAGGCTGCACTGCTGCAAAGGACGACTGCTGATCTTCAAAAGAAGTTTTGAAGATTCTCCAGATCAGATCCAGATCTAATTTTTAAAAATATGATAGAGAAGAAGAGGATCTCTAGATCCAGCCCAAGTGGATACCGATAGAGGCTAGTCATTTGCATGGCTAGATCCAGAACCTTCCGCTACATATAGGATCATCAACGGATAATAGGATTATCCATATCAAGGTAAATTAAATTTGATTTAATTTATCTAAATTTTATTTAATTTTTAAAATAATAATAATTAGATCTAAAATATCTTAGATCTGATTTAGATCAAAGAAAAAAATTTTTGAAATATATCTCTTGATCTGATCAGATCTAAACGAACCTGGTCCGAAAAATCAGGATTTTTCTTCACTATCTATATTGGTCTCCTAAACCCTCATAGAAAGCTTGAACTATTTGCCACTTAGACAGACCATGGTGTGGGCATTTTTTAAGAAGTTTCTTAAGTCTCTCCCATTACTCGTGAATCTGTTCTCCTGGAAGCTGAGCAAATTCAGTGATAATTCACCTCATAATGTTGGTTTAGCCTATGGGATAAAATTTCTTAAGAAATTCACTTTGTAATTCAGCCCAAGTTTTAATTGGTCTCCCTATTGTGCCAAGCCAGTACTTGGCTTTGTCTTTTAATGATAAGAAAAATAAAATTAGTCTAAGGGCATCATTAGTTAAATTTTAAATTCTCACCATAGAGCAGATTTCTAAGAATTCATCTAGATGTTTATAAGGATCTTCATTGGTGTTCCCATAGAAAAATGGAAGCATCTGGATTGTAGTCAGCTTGATCTCATAGTGGGTAGCATGAATTTTAGGTAATTGGATACAAGTCGATGGGTTATAGATAGAAGGAATAAAGTATTCCTTCATCTGCTTAGATGGTTCTCTAAAATTTTCAGCCATTTGGTTATTGGGTTTAATACAATTCAGCCTTTTAATTTTATGGTTGGGTTCAACTAGATCAGGTAAAGTGATTTTCTATCATGCATGCACTAGTGCAACCCTAACGTGTAGTTCAAATTTTTTTTTTAAAATTTTTTATATTTTTTATTATTTTATTATATTAAAAATTAATTATTTTATTTATTAATTAAATTAAATTAAATTAAATTATTATTTTTAATATTTTTATAGTTAGTTAAATTTAATTTTTATTTTATTTTATTTTATTTTATTTTATTTTTAGAGAAGAAAGAAAGAAGAGTTCTAAAGAAGAGGTCCTAAGGAGTCCTAGAACTAAGAAGAGAGAGAAGAATTAAGTTTAATTAAGTTTGATGT
The DNA here is from genome assembly GCA_006176705.1 of Cocos nucifera. Lineage (NCBI taxonomy): Eukaryota > Viridiplantae > Streptophyta > Magnoliopsida > Arecales > Arecaceae > Cocos > Cocos nucifera. Next base: position 20,028 of record QRFJ01002662.1, read on the forward strand.
TGGTTAGCAATCAAGTTGATCAATCAATCTTGACTAAAGATTATCCTAGATCTAGATAGCTCCTAACTACCAAGATTACCTTCAAGCCCTCGAAGTGTAGGATCAGTCAATCAACTTGCCAGGTAAGTGTAAGATCGATGGGAGTCCCCCCGTTGCTTGTCTTAGACACCAATTATGCTTGGCCAGATAAGCTAACGGAACCAATTAGAAACCACCTTCCTTTGGATCCAGTCATCCCTGAACCACTTTTCTAGACACCAGTCAAATTGACTAACCCTAACCTAGTTCAACTCTTAGGGTTTCTTGTCCTATTGAGCTCGAGTTCCTAGGGCTGATGTCTAACTGATTTTAAAATTAAAGGCTTAGGTCAATACAGGATGCTAGTTGGTTATTTATGGGCCAAGAAAGGATGATCAAATCTCCACCTTATCTTGTTTAATTGGGTTGTGCCCTTAATTTAGTTTAATATGAATAAGCACAAAAAAATTTCAATCAAAGGGTTCTATATAATTTAAACTAGATGCATGCAACTAATTGAATTCTGAAAGACTTATCTTGCCTCTAGCAATTATCAAAAAAAATAAAAGTAAAAATAAAAATAATATGATGCATGCTCTAAGCAGTTAGAATTTTTAATCTTGTCATGAGATTTTTTTTTAATTAGATTTAAGTAAATATTTTTTTTAAATTAATTTAAAAATAAAATAAATAAATAAATAAAATAAAAAGGGAAGAGAACTAGGGTTATGATTGATCTCACCAAGCAAAACTCTTGGTTCTTTTTGTTCTTTAATCTCTTTTTCTATAAAATAAAAGAAAATTAGTAAGCAATATTTATAAGAAAATAAAAATTTTATTTATAACTTATTTATAAAAAAAAATTAAAGAGATCAAAAATTTAATATCCGTGCCTTCCCCGATAATAGCGCCAAAAATTTGGTGCATTTGTCGAAATTATTTTTAATTTATTTAAAATAAATTAGAAAAATCAAAATTAAAAATCAAAAATAATCCTCTGACAACGATGCTAAAAATCTGATAGAAATGCGATGTTGTCATTAAGACATCATGTTTATCAGTTTAATCCGACTTCTTAAAATAATTAAAAATGCGTAGATAACAGTGAATTGGATCAAATCCATAGGAAAGATAGTATTTTTAGATTTAAAATTTTTAATTTTTTTTTAAAAAAAATTTAAAAATAAAATTTAAAGTCAAAAATTAAAATTATGAAGTAGAAATTAAATTATGCAAAAAAGTAAACTTGGTACTAAGATCTACTAGTTAGATCTTAGCATCTACTTACAGAAAAATAAAAAAATAATAATTAAAATATAAAAATTAAATTATAATAAAAAAGTAATAATTAAAATATAAAAATTAAATTATAATAAAAATAAAAAACTAAAATTAAAATTTAATAATAAAATTTTTATTAATTAAAATTTTAAAATTTAAATACATAAAATTTAAAAAAAAATAAAATAAAATAGCCTGATCTCTGATCTTGGATCGGCATGGGTGGTAAGATGGTGTAGAAGCCCAACTTTTTCTCTTGGCACCAGTTGCCTCGAAGCAGCCATTATCCCAGAGTCTGACTTTATCCTATACCAAAGCTTCACCTTGACCGGAGATGATGATTTCTAGAGGCCTGGGGTCCTTTTTATAGAACTAGGAGGGTTGGATATTTTTCTTGGAGGCATTGTGGGACTAATAGCCTTTGTAATCATCAAAATATTAAGAAATCTAAGTAAAATTTGGATTAAAACAGCTTCAATATGAATCTGGTAAGTCTGGTGAAATCTAGCCATTCAATAGAAATCCAACGATCCAAAAATCATTAAAATCTGATGCGAATCGGCCCAGATTAGGTTGGATTAAATTCTGGTCGTCCGATCACGCATTGATGAAGGAAATCTGGCCGCAAATCATGTGTTAGGAGCCCTGATCATCGTCGGGAGTGTTCTAGACCATCAGATCATTTCCTGGATTGAGCGCTGTTGTTGGATGGCAATCCGCATGAAGTCGAAAGCTGAATCAAATCCGAAAATAACCACAGCCGTCCGATCTTGACCATAAGCTACCGCAGCCATCCGACGGCGCAATTACTGTTCCTATGGACCGCATGGATCGGCCACACTGCACATCATAGCCAATCAATGCTCCTATCATCGAGTGAAAAGATTAGATCGCCATGTGAGCCGCGATAAATTTCTGTGGACCCTTTAAGGGTCTAGGTCTGCCACGTGTCGCGCTATGATTCGCCGGTTTCTGCTGAGCTGACGGTCCACGTCTGAATCGTAGATCGACTAGTATCTTCTGTGGCTGAGTCGACTTTGACGGCTTGGCTTGGCTTGGTGGCTTGGCTTGCGGAGCCGGCTGAGCCATTTTCTTTTTTTATTTAATTTTTATTTATTTTATTTCTTTAGAAATTCATATCTTCTTCATTTTGGCTCTATTTTGCTTCAAACTTATTTCGTTATAATCAAAAAAATGAGCTCTTTCCATTAATTATAAAATTTTATTTTTAAATTTTTATTATTTTTTAATTAATTTTTTAATTAATAAAAATATAAATTTCTCAAAAATTATATATAAATTAATCATTAATTTTTAAAAATTAATATAAATTAATTAATAAATTAATATTTTTATTAATGAATTTATGGTACTTATCAACGGTCCAATAGAAATAGGAGGAGAACCTCGTCCTAACGTGAGTAAGGTCGAATATCTCATTATATTAAGATGAGATGAGAGGAGAGATCTTACCGATGGATCCGACAAACCTCTACAATCGCGCAAAGGGTAGAAGGCCAAGGCCTCACTAATTCAAAATAAAGAGGAGGTCAAGGCCCTACTAACAACCGACGTGTGCATCCTCCTATGGCCACGCCAAATGCTAAAGGCAAAACTCTGCCCTGATTCATGGGACGAACCTCTAGTTCGACGTCCACGACTAACATCTCATCGAAAATAAAATAGAGAAAAATGAGGTGCCCAGAATCGAGTCCACAAGAGATGACAATGAAAAAGGTACCATTTCGTTATGAAGTTAGGTTCATTACAAGAAAAGGTCAGTATGATCGATACACAAAAGTGGACACACTACAAGCAAAATGAAGATCAGCGAGGACCAACTGTATGAAAGAACAAATGCATTATAGACAGAATGAAGATCTATGAAATTGATTACATAAAAATAAAAAGAAAGAGAGAAGGAGAAATCCTAAGGCAGCCCAGGTTCTTCAGACTTCGGGCTATCAGCCATCACCAAAGCTTCCTTCAATCTAAAGATCTCTTCCTCAAGCTCCTCCTTTTTATATAGGCCTTCGATGTACATTCTGTTGGTGTACACAAATTTGGGCTCGAGTTCTCATCACTGCTTCCTTAGGACTTTGGATTCAGCTTCGACATCCTTAACGGCTTGACGCTCGTAGGTCAATTAGAGCTTCAACTGTTGAACTTCAGCCTTCCCCACCCTGACAACCTCCGAGAGCTCACCGACGGTCCTCCTCAGAGAGGTGAGCTCCTCCTATTCATTGCCTGATCTAGCCTGCTGAATGCTATAAAACTTCCTCTGAAAATAGGTCATCTCGTCCCTAGCAGCTTTCAGCTCTTCTTCTAGCTTGGACATCCTTCCTACCCAGGATAATCGATAGTTATCATTCTTCAATGTTCTGTAGCTACTTTTGAAGCTAAAAAATTTTTTTCGATCAGTCTCAATCATACCAAGCTTTGTCAGTAGACCAAGGCAAACTCTCTTCTAAGAGACGAATATTCTCCTTTGCCTTTTTAAGGTCAACTTCAAGAGAGTTGATCTTCGCTGCCAGTGCCCAAGATTTATCGCTAGCACTTTTCTTTAGCTCCGACAACTTCGTTTCAAAATTTTTCTTCATGATGTCAAAGTTTGCAGAGTCCCTCATGTGTAGGCTTCGGAGGTGGGTAACCTCTTTAGTCGCCTCCGAAGCATTCTTCCAAGAGGCCTGAAGGTCGGCCTCCATCTTCTTCAACTTTTTTTTTTAATGATGGACTTCTTTCTTTAAGCCCTTTATCAAGGGCTTGAGCGAAGCTCCCTAAGGTGAATGATTGGTGTCGGTAGGAGAGGGGGGTTACGGTCTTGATTACTAGAGGCATTCTGAATCAAGCACACGGCAATCCAAAGTGTAAAGCAAGGAAATAAATCTGCTCTTTATTTACTCAAAATGTTTTCAAGTACATCAAAAGGAAAAAAAAATGCATGGTTATCAAGAGTTTAGACCTCAGGTGGCTCGACCACTAGAGAGGTCGGAGCATTCTCAATCACCCCCAGCTCTTGGGCAGGTTTGGACGCTGCACCTGTAGGTTCGAAAACCTCCAAAATAACTTTGACGATATGAGCAGTGAGGGCGACCTCAGCATCAGTGCATGTAGGACCAACCCTATCCCCTAGCTCCTTTGTGAGGAGGTCCAGATCGATGTCAGGGAAGTTCTCGGCAACCCATCCCAAGCAGACTTGGAACCCTTTCAAGAAGGCTTCCTGGGTGAAGACTATTTTGATGTCCTTCATATCTTTGGAGAACTTGAAGTCTTGTATGGCCCTCTCCATCGTGGCACCAACTTCCTCCCGTGCCTTCCTTCTTTTCTCCTTCTCTAGAGCTAAGATGGTCCTCAACTTCACCATCTCCTCATGCTCCTCCCTCAAGTCCTTTCGAAGGCACTCAACTTCAGATGAGTGAGTCTCTGAGGCTACCTTCAGAGCATCAACCTCTGCCCGAGCCTTTTCGACCTCTATGCGAGCTTCTTCAAGGGCCTAGGAGGCTTCGGTCCATCTTTGGCTTGCCAACTCGGAGTGAGCAAAAAGATAGTGTCCCAACAGCAAAACAAAAGGTAGGTCAAAATTTCAAAAGATTTCAACTTTAAGGCTTGAAGGGCATGAAGTCAAAATCAAAGGGGGCCACTTACCTTTAGGAAGGTGGCGAAGGACTCATCGAACCTCTCAATATCATTCTTCTGATGCATTCTTTCTATAATGTGAGGAAGGATGCTCCGCTCCATCAGTGCCTGGAGGACCTCTCGGTCGTCCAGGGAACCCTGTTCCTAACTAAGGCCCATGGCCTTGAAACTCTTAGCCTTTTGTTTGACTTTCTTACCGACGACCTTCTTCTTCTTCCTCTTCGCAACTTTCTCCTATTGAAGAGGGGCAGAAGGGATGGCCTCATCAGACAAGATCGGACTTGGCATGGTAATGATGGGCTCAGGGGTCGGCATGGCTCGAATTAGCACAGCCAAGCTTGATTCTCTATTACAAGCCTTCTTTAATGGTTCCCCGATAGGATTGCCCTTCCTCTTAAGGGTCTTGATCCCCTTCGTCAGGCGGTTCCATTCCTCTGGAGTCATTTCTGCAAGGAGGGTAAGGTTAGAAGATCAAAAGAAAAGATATCACTCAACTGATTGAATGTAAAGAACTACCTATTTGGTTTAGAGGACTGAGACCGAAGTCGAACAAGGTCTGCTCATCCAAGAGGTCGGAGATTAGGATAGCGTTAAAGCCCTTCAGCTTATTGGCTGAACTCTGATCCTCGCTTTCCAGCCTAGGGGCTCGACGAACTGAATCCCTGATCTCCCCCCTAGAGGAAGCCCTAATTTTAAGGAAGGATTTGAGATAAAAAAAAAAAAACTTCTCCTTCCAGCTATGAATGGAAGAAAAGTGCCGTTAAGCAATCCCTTCTTGCCGAACTAGGGAGACACATACCACCAGTCCTTGGCGGTTGGATGGCGTTTGAAGGTAAAAAAATTATGAAATAAGAAAATAGTCGGTCGGACACCTACCATGACACACAAAGATAGAAATCCTATGATGAATCTAAAGGAGTTCAATGCCATGGCAGCAAGAGAAATGTTGAAAAATCTGAATAAGCTAACTACGAAGGGAGGCAAGGATAATCTATACTTGGCTCTAAGAGTTTCAACATACAGGTAGGTTCGGCCGGGAGGAGAGCAAACTCGGTCGTCAGGTTCAGAAAGTTCAAGCTCATATTCAGAAGGAATTCTGAACTGAATCCTAGCTAGGAAAAGATCTTTGCGCCAAAGTCTATAGAAAATTATTGCAGGCACAAAAGGATAGGCTGACTCTAAGGGTTTAGCCTCCTTAGGAGATGGGTTCACCAAAGCTAGAGGACCCGGGCTCCCAGAACAAGTTGACCAGGATTCTTCGATGGATATTTGGACCAAAAAGGCACCCAAAAATCAAAGAAAATAATGTACTAAAAAAAAAAACCTCCCGCAAAAGAACTAGAGGAACAGAAAGCAAAGGGCGCAGAAATAATCCAAGAAAGTGTCGAAGGACTAACCTAAACCGACTGAGATAAGCAAGAAGATGACAAACGTGACGAAAATTGAACAGAGAAATGCTTGAGACCATGAAGATCGGAAGAAGAAGCTTGAGTTCTCGCACAAGAAGAAGAGGGAGACCAAAGAAAGAAGATGAAGATTTTGAAAGAAGTAAAGACCCGGAGGAGGAGGATGGGTTTAAATAACCCCTAGAATTCCAAGATGATTATGATTGCAGATTTTCTCTAGCCAATCTCCGATCAATGCATGTCCCACTCAGCACAACAAAAATCTACCAATGGGCAGATCCTTAATAACATCATACTTCGAGCAGACTTCTAATGGGGGATTCAAAAAATATCTCTTTAGGTCATCTCGCATTTGCAAAGCTTTGATGCCAGCCAAGTAAAAGCCAAAACTTTCCATCCAATAGGTGTAGGGAACTCGAAGGGGACTTCGGCAATCTCCATTTTACTCCCATCCTTCGAACTTCGAACTTGAGAGTAGGGATACTAGTGTTAAGGATAAATTCTTATCTACCAAAGTTTGGCCAGGATTTCAGCTCCTGATTAGTTCCATCCGATTGTAGCTATAACGACTAAATCTCCATCCATAGAAGTATTCGAACTCTATCTCATTCTGAGATGGCCAACCTTCAACACTATAGTCAAATAATCCAATTGGCTGAGAAGGTCAATTCCAGATTCAATGAGGCATTATGGATTCTTTCTTTAAATGAACTTGAACAGTTAAAGCTTCTACCCCAAGGGGGCCATTTAGGTATCTGGATCCTGCACATTCCGTTAGGCCAAACTCCTTCCAGCAACCTGCGTAGCTCCATCTGGATGAGCTTCCTCTAGTCTCCTTTGGTAGAATCTTAGTCGAACTCCTCCCGAATTTCTACTTTAGCATAACTTCCTCACCAGTCGAACTCCTCTCGGATCTTTTCTTCAGTGAAACTTCTCTAGTAGTCGAACTTCTTTCAAACTGTCCCTCAGACGAACTTCAGTACTTTATCATTGTTCATCGATGAGTAACCCCGGGAGTGGCCGAACTTCAAAGGAATAGTAGAGACATCAGAGTGTTTCGATTGCACTCGCTCATTGCGACCACCGATCAATACTTGGTTCAGTTGGACTTCTCTTCCAGTCAAACTCCTTCCAGCCATCCGAAAGGACCATGGTGTACACCTACAATATAGCGAATAAAAGTCAACACATGGTCAATCTTGAGAACTTCCAAACTCCTCCAAAATAACAACATCCAAGAGCCCTTCATCGCCTGCAGCTATCCAATCCAAACTTTAGCTATCAGGTCCCCAACAGACCAACACGTCATAATAATGGATACCACTTTCTATAACAAACTCTATGTGGCCCCGAGCAGCCCACTACCAGATGGTTATGGCTGTCGCTCTCAGCTTATTATAGGCTCTACTTATAAAAGAGACCCTCCATATACATTTCAGGATGAAGCTCTCTTTTTCTTCCCATAACTCTGCTATTTTTTTTCCTAAGCACTCCATTTTTATTGGTCAGAAGAGCTAACTTGATCATCGGAGGGTCCTGCCGGAGCCACCACCTCCGACTTCGATCAGAACTTATCTTGCAGGTCCTCAGTGGCGACCTCATCTTCTCTAGCTCCAATAAACTCCGGCATCTAGTGAAACTCTGTAGCAATAGGATTGGCACTAGAGGAAGGAAGGTCAAAACTTTAAGTACTGATGGAGATTAAGGGACAGCTACCGAGCTCGAAAAAGATGCGCTCTCATCCTGGCTGACGCAATCTCAATAAGTTCTACCTCTACCATCATGAACATGGTCATGATACTGAAGAATGTATCCAGCTCTTAGACAAACTTGAGGAGCTCATCCGGCAGGGCAGGCTCAACTGATTCCTACGACATCGGCCTGAAGGATGGAAAGATCGACCCGAGGTGCCACCACTACTGGAACCGCCAAGAAGGGTGGAGCAGCAAGCTGATTGACTATCCCTCAACATCATCAACACCATCTCTGGAGAACTTTGATGAGGGGAGGCTAACAGATCAGTAGAGCCCAAGAAGAGATAGAGAATTGAGGAGCCCATCGCTTTCACCAATAAGGATGCCCAAGGAGTTCAGTTTCCGCATAATGATGTGGTTGTAATCTCTTTAAACATTGCTGACAATGATATACACCGCATTCTGATAGATAATGAAAGCTCTGCTGATGTTTTATTTTATGATGCTTTCTCAAAAATATCTTTACTTAATAATCATTTGAGACCTATGAACTTTCTGTTAGTAGGCTTCACTAGCGATACCGTGACAATTGAGGGCATAATAACTCTGACTGTGGCTGCAGAATGATGCTCGAAGCTCGCCAGAGCATAAGTCAATTTTCCAATCATAAAAACTTCATCTACTTACAATGCTATTCTTGGTTGATCTGGTTTGAACGCACTCCGAGCTGTAGTCTCAACTTATTATTTAAAGGTGAAATTTCTGACGAGCTACAAAATTGAAAAGATTAGGAAAGATCAGGCTTTGGCAAGGCACTATTACTCCATAGCCCTACAAAAAAATATCCAGCCCGACCTTTACCCTATTGATAGGCTGGATGTCCGCCACGATCTTACGAAGGAGCGGGGCGAGCCTATGCAAGATCTTGTAACCATGCCCTTGGATGATGGGAATGTAGAGCACATTATGTAGATTGGCTCCAACTTGGGGGATGAGGCTCGAGAGCAACTCATTACCTTCCTGCGAAGGAATGCGGACGTCTTTGCCTGGGTCCTAAAGGATATGTCAAAATTGATGCCAAGATCATGGAACATTGATTGACTGCTGATCCCAAGTATCGGCCATTTAAAGAGAAGATGCGTAGCTACGATCCAGAGCAGAAAGTAATTACAGAAGAAGTCGATAAGCTCTTCAAGGCCAGATTCATTAAAAAGGTTAACTATCCAAACTGGATCTCGAACGTTGTGCTCATCAAAAAGGCGAATGATAAGTGGAGGATGTGTATAGACTTCAAAAAGTAGAACAATGCCTACCCAAAAGATAGCTACCCCCTATCCAGAATAGATCAGCTGGTGGATGCAACCTTGGGCCACGAGCTCCTCACCTTCATGGATGCCTTTTTTGACTATAACCAAATCTGGATGGCGCCAGAGGATGAGGAGAAAACTGCTTTTGTTACTGACTGTGATCTTTACTATTATAGAATTATGCCTTTTGAACTTAAGAATGCAGGAGTAATGTACCAGCACTTGATCAACAAAATCTTCAACGGATAGATCGACAGCAATATGAAGGTGTATGTGGATGACATGCTCATTAAGAGCCAAGCTTCAATAAATCTTATTGCCAATGTTAAAGAGACCTTCAGCATGCTTAAGAAGTATAAGATGAAGCTGAACTCGATCAAGTGCGCCTTCAGTGTGACCTTGGAGAAGTTCTTGGAATTGATGGTGTCGAGGCATGGGATTGAAGTGAATCAAGAAAAAATTTGGGCTATTTAGGAGATGGCAACTCCAAAAATAATTTAAAAAGTTCAGTGCCTAACTGAAAAAGTGGCATCCCTAAACCTCTTCATCTCGAGATCGGTCGAGTGATGCATGCCCTTTTTTCAAGTTCTCAAGCAGCCAAAGAACTTCCATTGGACCGTCGAATGTCAACAAGCCTTTAGAGAGTTCAAGGACCATCTCTGTTCACCTTTCCTATTAGCAAAGCCCAAATCCAGAGAGAAATTATTTTTGTACCTGACGATCTCTCCAGCTGCCCTCGCGGTAGTCCTAATCAAAGAAGAGGCAAAAATGCAACGATCGATCAACTACATAAGCCGAGTTTTGAGGGATGCTGAGATCAGGCATACTAAGTTAGAAAAACTAACTTATGCTTTGCCGATTGCAGTCCGAAGGCTCCGATCTTATTTTCAAGGGCACACCATAACTGTTCTCACTGATCAGCCAATTAAAGCAATCCTTCATCGAACGGATGCCTTTAAAAGAATCACAAGATGGGCAATCAAGCTTACAAAATTTAACATCAATTACCGACCTCGTCCATCGATCAAAGCCCAAATATTAGTAGATTTTTTAGTGGAATGCACCATTCCAAATGAACCCAAACTTGAACAAAATAAAACCAGTATTTCATGGCTGCGGCCAAGCCCCCTCGAAGAGAGAGCTGACCTTTCTAAAGGTTTTTGGGCCCCATACATGGATGGTTCATCCAATGCTATTGGTGCAGGCATGAGGTTGATCTTGGTTAATCTAGAGGGAGTCATCACTGAATATGTGCTGTGCTTTAAATTTTCTGCAACTAATAATGAGGCCAAATATGAAGCTTTGATCACTAGATTAAGAATAGCAAAAAAGTTAGAAGCAGACCGACTCTGAGTCTATAGTGATTTTCAACTGATGGTCGGACAAGTTAACGATAGTTACGAAGCTCGGAAGGAAAGCATAATGAAATATCTTGAGAAAGTAAAGAACTTGACTCCAACCTTCAATAGTTTTAGCATTCAATAGATTTTGAGGGTAGAAAATACACAAGCTGACCTTCTCTCTAAATTGGCCACTTTAGCCCCAACCAAACTATCTAAAGAAGTATTTTTCAAAATTCTAAAGTGCCCAAGCTCAGCAGATTCACAGCCTGTTATGAAAGTCGAGCACGAGATGAGCTGGATTGACCCACTAGTTGCCTACCTCAAGGATGGAGCTTTTCCTCATGATTCGAAAGAAGCTCAAAAACTTAGAAATCAGGCTTCTTAATATATTCTATATGAAGGCAAACTATATAGAAGATCGCATTCTCAACCGCTCTTGAGATATCTCCGACCTTCAGAGGCTGACTTTGCATTGTAAAAAGTGTATGAGAGAATTTGTGGAAGTTATGGAGGAGCCAAATCCTTGTCATAAAGATTGCTTTGGCTAGATTACTATATATCGATCTTATACCATGATTCTGTAGAGTATGTCAACAAATGTGATCATTGTCAAAGAAATGCAAACATTCAGAGGCAGCCAGCTTCTAAACTCATGCCCCTAAGCGCCCCGTGGCCATTCGCCCAGTGGGAGATGGACATACTCGGATCTTTTTTCGTGGCATCCGAATAGCAGAAGTTCCTCTTAGTGGCGATAGACTATTTTATAAAGTGGATCGATGCTGAACCTTTGACAAAGATCACTGAAGCAAAAGTACAGAACTTCATCTGAAAGTCGATTATTTGTAGGTTTGACTTACCTCAAATCCTCATAACAAATAATGGGCGACAGTTTGTCAGAGCAAGATTTGTCGAATTCTATGAAGATCTGAACATCTTCCACTATTTTACATCAGTCACCCACCCACAAGCAAATGAAGAAGTTGAAGTAATAAATAGAACCCTGCTGCAAGGTATCAAAGCAAGACTTGAAAGAGTGAAGGAAACTTGAGTGGATGAACTCTATCATGTGCTCTAGACATACCGAACTATCCATAGATTGCCAACTAGAGAAACTCCATTTGCCTTAGCTTTCAGAACAGAAGAGGTCATCCCAATAGAACTTAAACATCCGTCAGCATGAGTTGTGGCATTCAATGAACAGCAAAACTCACCGAACCTTAGGGCTAACCTAGACTTGTTGGAAGAAAAGTGGAAAAAAATTTAAATTCGGATGACAGCCTACAGGCAAAAGATAGCTCACTACTACAACTCAAAAGTTAAAGGCAAAATATTCAAAGTAGGAGATTTAGTACTTTGATGAGTAACTATTTCATAACCTTAGAATCAAGAAAAGCTCGCTCCAAATTGGGAAGGTCCGTATGAAGTAGAGGAGGTCATCCAATTCAAAATTTATCATCTGAAGGAGCTCGAAGGAACAACTCTTCCACGATCATGGAATTCTAAAAATCTAAGAATGTACTACTGATGACTTTTTTTCAATAAAACTTTTCTATTCTAACTTTATTATTTCTTGGTGCAAAAATCATACAATGATAGAAAATAATAAATAACTCTCTAAAGTAATTAAAAGTGGCTCCATTAGAAATAGGAGGAGAACCTCATCCTAATGTGAGCAAAGTTGAAGGCCTCATTAGGTTAAGATGAGATGGGAGAAGAGGCTCCGCCAATGATCCTAATGTGCCCCTACAGTCCGTTAGGAATAGGAGGAGAATCTCGTCCTAATATGAGCAAAGTCAAAGGCCTCATTAAATTAAAATGAGATGAGGAAAGAGGCCCTGCCAACGATCCTAATATGCCCCTACAGTCCGTTAGGAATAAGAGGAGAACCTCATCCTAACATGAGCAAGGTCGAAGGCCTCGTTAAGTTAAGACAAGATGAAGGAAGAAGCCCTACTAACGGTCCTAATGTACTCCTACAGTCTATTAAGAACAGGAGGAGAACCTCATCCTAACATGAGCAAAGTCAAAGGCCTTGTTAAGTTAAGATGAGATGAGGGGAGAGATCCTACTAACGTCCCTAATGTAGTCCTACAGTCCGTTAGGAGCAGAAGGAGAACCTCATCCTGATGTGAGCAAGATCGAAGATCTTGTTATATTAAGACGAGATGAGGGAAGAGATCCTACCGATAGATCCGATGAATCTCTACAATCGTGCAAAGGGTAGAAGGCCAAGGCTTCACTAATTCAAAACAAGGAGGTCAAGGCCCTACTAACGACTGTCGTGCGCATACCCCTACGACCATGCCAAATGCGAAAGGCAAAATCCTACCCTGATTCATAGGACGAACCTCTAGTTCGACATCCATGACTAACATCTCATCAAAAATAAAATAAAGAAAAATGAGGCACCCAGAATCGAGTCCACAAGAGATGACAATGAAAAAGGTCAGTATGATCGACTACATAAAAGTGGATACATTACAAGCAAAATGAAGATCAGCGAGGACCAACTATACGAAAAAACAAATGCATTATAAATGGAATGAAGATCAGTGAAACCGATTACATAAAAAAGAAAAGAAAGGGAGGAGGTGAAATCCTAAGGAGGCCCGAGTTCTTCAGACTTCAGGCTATCAGCCATCACCAAAGCTTCCTTCAATCTGAAGATCTCTTCCTCGAGCTCCTTCTTCTTATATAGACCTTTGATATACATTCTATTGGTGTACACACATTTGGCCTTGAGTTCTCATCGCTACTTTCTTAGGACTTCGAATTCAGCTTCAGCATCTGATAAGAGCGCGATGTTGTCGTTAAAAAACCATGTTTATCAATTTAATCCGACTTCTTAAAATAATTAAAAATACATAGATAGCAGTGAGTCAGATCGAATCCACAGGGAAGGTAGTATTTTTAGATTTGAAAACTTTGATTTTACAAAAGAAAAAGAAAAGAAAAGAGTTTTGAAGTCAAAAATAAAGTTAGAAGTAAAAATTAAAAGGTGCAAAAATTTAAACTTGGTACTAAGATCTACTAGTTAGATCTTAGCATCTACTTGCAATAAAATAAAAAGCAATAATTAAAGTGTAGAAATTAAATTACAATAAAAATAAAGAGCATAATATTAAATATTACATTAATTAAAAAGTTTATAATTTAAATACATATAAAAAATAAATAAAATAGGCTAATCTCTGATCTTAGATCGGCATCGATAAAAAGATGGTGTAGAAGCCCAGCTCTTCTTCTTGGCATCCATTGCTTTGAAGCAACCTCTAATCCAAAGCCTGGCTCTACCCTATACCAAAGCTTCACCTTGATCGAAGATTATGAATTCTGAAAGCTTGGGGTCTTATTTATAGAGCTAGGAAGAGTTGAGGATTTTCTTCTAGGCAATGTGGGACAAAGAGCCTTTTTAATCATCAAAATAGAAAGAAATCTGAGTAAAATTTGGATTAAAATAGCTTTAAGACGAATCTGGTGAAGTCTGGTGAAATCTAACCGTTCAATAGAAATTCAACGGACCAAAAATCATCAAAATTGGATGTGTATTGATCCAAATTAGGTTGGATTAAATTCTGGCCATTGATCGCATATTGTTAGAGAAAATCTGACCGCTGATCGCATGTTGGGAGTCTTGATCACCGTTGGAAGCATTCTGAACCATTGGATCTGAGTCAGATATGAGCATTGCTATTCAATGGTGATCCGCATGAAGTCTAAAGCTAAATCAAAGTAGAAAATTCTCTCCACCATTCGATCTTAATCGTAATCAACTGGATCCATTCGATCGTACCTTTACTGCTCCCATAGACCGCATGGACCGGCTGCACTACACGGCGCCTCCTACCATCGAGTGAAAAGTTAAAAATATCCTATGAGCCATGATAGATTTTCTATAAATTCTTTAAGAATCTAGGTCCACCACGTGTCACTTCATGATTCATCGATTTCTGCTGACTTGATGGTCCACGCCTGGATATGGATCGGCTGATGGCTTCCGCGCCTGAGTTGGCTAGCGTGGTTGGCTTGGCATGCTGACTTTGTTGGCTTGGCTCGATGCATTTGAATGCGCCAGCTGATATGACACGACAGCTTGAGCCGACTGAGCCGTATGTTATTTTTTATTTATTTTATTTTTTTTAAAAATTCATATCTTCTTCATTTTAGCTTCGTTTTGCTCGAAACTTATTTTATTGTGATCAAAAAAATAAGCTCAAATTTTATTTTTTTATTTTTATTATTTTTTAACTAATTTTTTTGATAAATAAAAATATGAATTTCTTAAAAATATGTATCAATTAATTATTAATTCTTAAAAATTAATATGAATTAATTGATAAATTAATACTTTTATTTATGAATTTATAGTCTTTATCACACCCTCCAACTTAAGCTTTGCTCGTCTTCGAGTAAAAAAAAATTTAATTTTAAATACCTTTTAATTTTAAAGTTTCGAATTTTACCTAAGCAGTTTTCAAAATGGCCATTGTATTTAGTAGAGTATAAGTGAGATATATCATTAGAATATTAATACTTATCAATAAAAATATTAAGTAAATAATATTAATTTTTTCTAATTTTTTTCTAAATTATCCCACCTTTATCTCTGATTTGTCTAAACTTTCATATAGATAAGTGTATTGCTACTTCTGTCTTTTATTTATTAATTTTTATTTTCATATTATCTAATTTTTGATGTGAATATCATTATTTATTTAGACAATGAGATTTGGTTATTCAATGAAAAACTTTTTTTTTTTAATAGTGTACTACTATTGAGTGTCTTAATCCCTTAAGCTTTCTATTGGATCCATGTAGCGAGTCTTGGATCAATGACTCCCAAACCAATTAGCTTTAGGGCACTAGGTATAGAATATCCCTCGGACTTACAATCTTGAATTAAATAGGCTACAAGTTAAGACTAGCTATACAACGAGCTTCTTTATCCTTTCCATCTTTTGATGCGAAACTCAATGCTTGCTTAGGCAAAGAGGCCTAATTACTCAGTAAGAAGTACTTGAAAATTATTTTATTTTAATTTTTTTATATAAAAAAAATATAGTTACCCTACATAAGTCCTTAAAAAATAGACTTTTCTTTGATGCTAATAGAAAAAATTAGAAATGCTAATAGAAAAAAAAATTTTATGTTCTAGACTTAACTCTTTATTGGATTTTCTTAATACTTGATCCCTCAATATCTCATAAATTCTCTAATTCATGCATCAAATTTTATTTTAAAAATGCTTAATTCAATTTAATTTTTAAGCATAATCAGGTGTCTAAATACTAAATACTAACTCTTTGAGGACTTAAAATTTTAAATTTTTTATTTTTCTCTTCCCCAACTTAATCGACATTGTCCTCAATGGAGAAAAAAAATAAATGATGTAATAAAGAATATAAAAGAATACACCTGACTCAGTATATTTTTGGTCCAGCACATGCCTTTGAGAATTTGGGCTCTCCCTCCAACTTATTCAACATGTCCTAAAAAGAAAATAAACTAAAAAGATAAATTAGACAAAAAAATTAAATATTGGGTTGCTTTTCAACAAGCGCTAAGTTTATCATCTTCAATAAAACACAATGCGGCTTACTATCTTGTGTCAAATATTGGATTGATAAATTTCAATAGTTTTGGATTGTCAATCTCAAAAAGTTGATTTATATTCTCATTATTGATATATTCATTGTTAAAGGAAAACATAATTTGTGACCCCATTCTCAGACCCATGTTTATTAAGAATTTCTTCTATTTGTTCTTCTAAAATGCTCATGAATTGAGTTTTTGAATTAGGAGTTAAATTTAATGCACTAGGTACTGAAAGGGTATCTAAAGGTGGATTTAATTTTGAAGATAAATTAATATGATCTTGCTTAAATAACTCCGTTGATACTTCATTACATATCTTTTAATTTTTGTAAGAAGAACTGGCTTCTAGGGTTGAAGAAAATAGGATATTAGGTTTATAAATCTTGGGTAAATCATCTATTCTTTTTTTTTCTATGTCTATCTCATTTAAGCTGGAGCTAGCATCAATACTAGTTTTAGGCTTAGATTCTTCTATGTGGTTAGTCTCAGTACTAACCAGTTCTTTTAAATTTTTATTTTGGCTAGCATCAGTACTAGTCTCTCTTACCTGATCTTGGTATAGATCCATAAGAATCCTATAGCTTTTAAGTTCAGAAATTCCTTTGGCATTCTCAAATTGAGAATTCTTAAGTGAGATATTAAATTAATAATTTGGTTTAGATGGTTGGTGGACATTAGGTGGATTGTTTGAAATTGGTAGGCTCGATAGTTGATCTAGTTCTCTCCTCGTGTTAGACTCAACTAATTATCCTATTTGAGCTTCTAGCTTGGCGATAGATTCTTATTGAGTCAAGATCGATTGTTGTTGATTCAGAATTAATTGTTGAAGTTGGTTAAATCTATCGTCAGCTAGATTAGTCTATTGAGGAGGTGGGTATGATAGCTGGTTGTTATATGATGGCTAGATAAACTGACTAAGCTGACCATTATTATAGGCATAGTTTTGATATTGGGTCTTATTTTGATAGCTTTGGATAGATGGAATTTGGGTCTGAGCCAGAGTTTGTTGGGGTGTCCAAGAAAAATTAGAGTAGTTACTCCAATGTCAGTTATATGAATTTGAAAGAAGATTATTAACCGACTTAGAGTAGCCTTGAGTAGTTTGGACTTATTTTTGGATAAAAGATGGAAATTGTGCAGCCGTAGGATATTCATTCACATGATGGGTTGGGCTAGCATAGATTGAATAAATTTTTTGATAATTAGAAGGTGATGTAAATTATATAGGAGATTGTTGATTTGGATTTAGAAATTAATCTAGTTTTTGGATAAAAAGATTGATTTTATCTAATTTTTGAGCTAATTGATTCAAGTCAGCCTTAAAACTAGAGTTTGGATCATAAATCCTTGTCCGCTTTTGGTAGAAAGATAATGAAGCATGGTTGATCGAGTTTTCACTCAAAGTTTCAAATAAGGCATAGGCTTCATCCTCACTTTCATTCATGAATGCACCTCCACAGGATGCATCTACCATCTATGTATATTGGTCTCCTAAATCTTCATAGAAAGCTTGTACTATTTGTCACTTAGATAGACCATAGAGTGGACATTTTTTAAGAAATTTCTTAAGTCTCTCCCATGACTCGTGAATTTGTTCTTCCGAAAGCTGAGCAAATCTAGTGATAGCTCACCTCATAGTATTGATTCGGTCTATAGAATAAAATTTCTTAAAAAATTTACTTTGCAATTCAGCCCAAGTTTTAATTGGTCTTCCTATTGTGCCAAGCCAGTACTTAGCTTTGTCTTTTAATAATAAGAGAAATAAAATTAGTCTAAGGGCATCATTAGTTAAATTTTAAATTTTTACCATAGAGCAAATTTCTAAGAATTCATCTAGATGCTTATAAGGATCTTCATTGATGTTTTCGTAGAAAAATGGAAGCATCTGGATTATGGTCGGCTTGATCTCATAGTGGATAGCATGAATTTTAGATAATTGAATACAAGTCGATGGATTATAGATGGAAGGAATAAGTATTCCTTCATCTGCTTAGGTGGTTTTCTAAAATTTTTAGCCATTTGATTATCGAATTTAATACGATTTAGCCTTTCAATTTTATGGTTGGATTCAACTAGATCAGATAAAGCAATTTCCTACCGTGCATGCCCTGGTACAATCCTAATGTATTATTCAAATTTTTTTTAAATTTTTTTTAGAATTATATATATATTATTTTATTATATTATTATTTTTATAAAAAATTAGTTTTTTAAAATTATTTTAATTATTATTTTTAATTTAATTTAATTTAATTATTATTTTTAATTAGTTTAATTTAATTTAATTTTTATTTTATTTTATTTTATTTTTGAAGAAAAAAAAGAAAAAAATAAAAGTTCTAAAGAAAAGATTCTAAAGAGTCCTAGAGCTAAGAAGAGAGAGAAGAATTAGTTTTAATTAGTGATAATATTGGATAGTAATCAAGTTGGTCAATCAATCCTGACTAAGAATTATCCTAGATCTAGATAGCTCCTAACTGTCAAGATTATCTTCAAGCCCTCCAAGTATAAGATCAGCTAATCAACTGACTAAGTAAGTATAAGATCGATGAAAGTCCTTCCGTTGCTTGCCTTAGACACCAATTATGCTTGACCAGGTAAGCTAACAGAACCAATTAGAAATCACCTTTCTTTAGACCCAATCATTCTTGAACCACTTTCCTAGACACCAATCAAATTGACTAACCCTAATCTGGTTCAACTCTTAGGATTCCTTATCCTATTAAGCTCGAGCTCCTAGGGCTGATGTCTAATTGATTTTAAAATTAAAGACTTAGGTCAATGCAGGATGCTGGTTGGTTGTTTATGGACCAAGGAAGGATGATCAAATCTCCATCTTATCTTATTTAATTGGGTTTTGCCCTTAATTTAATTTAAAGATGCATATGCACAATTACTTTCAAAAAGGGATTCTATGTAACTAAAGTAGATGCATGAAATTGATTAAACTTAAGAGCTTACCTTATCTCCAGCGATCATCAAAAAATAAAATAAAAATAAAACTAATATATTGCATGCTCTAAATAGTTAGGATTTCTAATCTTGTCATGAGGTTTTTAATTAGATTTAAGTGGATATATTTTTTTTTTAAATTTAATTTAAAAATAAAATAAATAAATAAATAAATAAAAGGACTAGGATTAGGATTGATCTTACCAAGCAGGATTGATCTTACCAAGAAGAAAAAGTTAGTAAGCAATATTTATAGAAAACTAAAAAAATTAAAATTTTATCAATAATTAATTTATAAAAAATTAAAAAAATTAATAAAAAATAACATCTAATCCTTCTCTGACAATGATGCCAAAAATTTGATAAAAGCACGATGTTGTCATTAAGATACCATGTTTATTAGTTTAATCCAACTTCTTAAAATAATTAAAAATACATAGATAGCAATGAGTCGGGTCGAATCTATAGGAAAGGTAGTATTTTTAGATTTAAAATCTTTGATTTTATAAAAAAAAAAGAAAAGAAAAGAGTTTTGAAATCAAAAGTAAAGTCAAAAGCGAAAATTAAAAGGTATAAAAATTTAAACTTGGTACTAAGATCTACTAGTTAGATCTTAACATCTACTTGCTATAAAATAGAAAGCAATAATTAAAGTATAGAAATTAAATTATAATAAAAATAAAGAGCATAAAATTAAAGAGCATAAAAATAAATATTATATTAATTAAAAAGTTTATAATTTAAATACATAAAAAAATAAATAAAATAGGCTAATCTTTGATCTTGAATCGACATCGGCAGAAAAATGATGTAGAAGCTCAGCTCTTCTTCTCGGCACCTATTGCTTTGAAGCAGTCTCTAATCTAAAGTCTAGCATTATCCTATACCAAAGCTTCACCTTGATCGAAGATTATAAATTCTAGAAGCCTGAGATCTTATTTATAGAGCTAGGAGGAGTTAAGGATTTTCTTCTAAGCAATGTGGGATAAAGAGCCTTTTTAATCATCAAAATAGAAAGAAATTTGAGTAAAATTCGGATTAAAACAACTTCAAGATGAATCTGGTGAAGTCCGATGAAACCTAGCTACTCAATAGGAATCCAATGGACCAAAAATCATCAAAATTGGATGTATATCGATCCAGATTAGGTTGGATTAAATTCTGACCATTGATCGCGCATTGTTGGAGAAAATCTAGCCGCTGATCGCGCATTGGGAGTCCTGATCACTGTCGAGAGCATTCTGGACCATTGGATCTGAGTCATATGTGAGCATTGCTATCCGATGATGATCCGTATGAAGTCTGAAGCTGAATCAAAGTAGAAAATTCTCTCCACCATCCAATCTTAACCGCAATCCACCAGATCCATCCCATCGTGCCTTTACTATTTCTATAGACCGCATGGACCGACTGCTCCGCACACTACAATGAATCAGCACCTTCTATCGTCGAGTGAAAAGTCTAAAATATCCTATGAGCCATGATAGATTTTCTATAAACCCTTTAAGAGTCTAGGTCCACCACGTGTCGCTTCGTGATTTGCTGGTTTTTGCTGATCTGTCGGTCCACTCCTGGATCATGGATTGGCTGATGGCTTCCACAGCTGAGTCGGCTAGCATGGCTAGCTTAGCGTGCTGGCTTTGTCGGCTTGGCTCGGTGCGTTTGGATGTGCCGACTGATACGGCACGGCGACTTGAGCTGGCTGAGCCATATGTTATTTTTTATTTAGTTTTTATTTATTTTATTTTTTTAGAAATTTCTATCTTCTCTGTTTTAGCTTCGTTTTGCTTGAAACTTATTTTATTATGATCAAAAAAATAAGCTCTTTCCATTGGTAATAAATTTTTTTATTATTTTTAATTAACTTTTTAATAAATAAGAATATAAATTTTTTAAAAATATATATCAATTAATTATTAATTTTTAAAAATTAATAAAAATTAATTGATAAATTAATATTTTTATTGATGAATTTGTAATACTTATCAACATTCTTAATGGCTTGATGCTCGTAGGTCAACTGATGCTTCAATTATTGAACTTTAGTCTTCTCCACTCCGACAGCCTCCGAGAGCTCACCGATGGTCCTCCTCAGAGAGGCGAGCTCCTTCGATTCATTGTCTGATCTTGCCTATTGAACGCTGTAAAACTTTCTCTGAAAATAGGTCACCTCGTTCCTAGCAGCTTTCAGCTCTTCTTCAAGCTTGGACATCGTTCCTGCCCAGGATAACCGATAGTTATCATGCCATTCTTCAGTGTTCTGCAGCTACTTTTGAAGCTGAAAAAATTCTTCAACCAGTCCCAATCATACCAAGCTTTGTCGGTGGACTAAGGCAAACATCCTTCTAAAGACAAATATTCTCCTTTGCCTTTTTAAGGTCAACTTCAAAAGAGCTGATCTTCGTTGTCAGTGCCCAAGATTTATCACTAGCACTTTTCTTGAGCTCTAACAACTTTTTTTCAAAATTTTTCTTCATGATGCCGAAGTTCATGGAGTCCCTCATGTGTAGGCTTCGGAGGTGGGTAACCTCTTTAGTCGCCTCCGAAGTGTTCTTCCGAGAGGCCTGAAGGTCGACCTCCATCTTCTTCATTTTTTTTTTTAAGTGATGGACTTCCTTCTTCAAGCCCTTTATCAAGGGCTTGAGCGAAGCCTTCTGAGGTGAACGATCAACATCGGTAGGAGAGGGGGGGTTACGGTCTTGATTACTAGAGATATTCTGAATCAAGCACACGACAACGCAAAGTGTAAAGCAAGGAAATAAATCTACCCTTTATTTACTCAAAATGTTTTCAAGTACATCAAAAGGAAAAAGAAAAAGTACATGGTTATCAAGAGTTTAGATCTTGGGTGGCTTGACCACTGGGGAGGTTGGAGCATTCTCGATCGCCCCCGACTTTTGGGTAGGTCTGGATGCTGCACTTGCAGGTTCGAAAACCTCTGGAGTAACTTCGACGATATGAGCAATGAGGGCGACCTCAGCATCAGTGCATGAAGGACCAACCCTATCCCCTGGTTTCTCTGTGAGGAGGTCTAGATCGATGTTAGGAAAGTTCTCGATGATCTGCCCTAAGCAGACTTGGAATCTTTCCAAGAAGGCTTCCTAGGTGAAGGCTATTTTGATGTCCTTCATACTTGAAGTCTTGTATGGCCCTCTCCATCGCGGCGCCAACTTCCTTCCGTGCCTTCCTTCTTTCCTCCTTCTCTAGAGCTAAAGCGGTCCTCAACTTCGCCATCTCCTTGCGCTCCTCCCTCAACTTCTTTCAAAGGCGCTCGACTTCGGATGAGTGAGTCTCTGAGGCTACCTTCAGAGCATCAACTTTGGTCCGAGCCTTTTCAACCTCTGTGCGAGCTTCTTCAAGGGCCTTGGAGGCTTTGGCCCATCTCTAGCTTACCACCTCAAAGTGAGTAGAAAGATAGTGTCCCAACTACAAAACAAAAGGTGGGTCAGAATTTCAAAAGATTTCAACTTTAAGATCCGAAGGGCACAAAGTCAAAATCAAAGGGAGCCACTTACCTCCAGTAAGGGGGCAAAGGACTCGTCGAACCTCTCAATATCGTCCTTCTGACGTATTCTTTCTGTAATGTGAGAAAAGATGCTCCCCTCCATAATTAACTAGACGACCTCTCGGTCGTCCAGGGAATCCTATTCCTGGCTAAGGCCCATGCCCTCGGAACTCTTAGCCTTCCATTTGACTTTTTTGCCAATGGCCTTCTTCTTCTTCCTCTCCACACTATTCTCCTGTTAAAGAGGAGTAGAAGGGACGGTCTCATTCGACAAGACCGGACTCAACACGGTAACGATGGGCTCAGGGGCCGGCATGGCCCGAATCAGCATAGTCTGGCTTGATTCTTCAGTATGAGCCTTCTTCAATGGTTCTCTGGCAGGACCGCCCTTCCTCTTAAGGGTCTTGATCCTCTTCGTCAGGCAGTTCCGTTCCTCTGGAGTCATTTCTGCAAGAAGGATAAGGTTAGAAGATCAAAAGAAAGGATATCACTCAACTGACTGAATGTAAAGAACTATCTGTTGGGTTAAGAGGACTGAGATCGAAGTCGAATAAGGTCTGCTCATCCAGGAGGTCGGAGATTGGGGGAGCGTTAAAGCTCTTCAGCTTATTGGTCGAACTCCGATCCTCACTTTTTAGCCCAGGGACTCGACGGACCAAATTTTTGATCTCCTCCTACGGAGGAAGCCCTAATTTTAAGAAAGAATTTGAGACAAAAAAAACTTCTCCTTCTAGTTATGAACGAAAGAAGAAGCGCCTTTAAGCAATTCCTTCTTGCCGAACTGGGGAGAAACATACCACCAGTCCTTGGCAGTTGAATGGTGTTTGAAGATGAAAAAATTATGGAATAAGAAAATGGTAGGTCGGACATCTACTATGATGCACAAAGATAGAAATCTTATAATGAATCTAAAGAAGTTCGGTGCCATGGTAGCAAGAGAAATGTTAAAAAATCTGAATAAGCTAACTACGAAGGGAGGCAAGGATAATCTAAGCCCGACCCGAAGAGTTTCAACATATAGGCAGGTTCGGCCAAGAGGAGAAGAGAAAATTCGATCGTCGGGTCCAGGAAGTTCGAGCTCGTATTCAGAAAAAATCTCGAACTGAATCCTAGCTAGGAAAAGGTCGTTGGGCCAAAGTCTATAGAAAATTATTGCAAGCACAAAAGGATGGGCTAACTCTAAGGGTTTAGCCTCCTCAGGAGATGGGTTCACCAAAGATAGAGGAGTCGGGCTCGTAGAACAAGTTGATCAGGACTCTTCGACAGATATTTGGATCAAAAAGGCATCCAAAAATTAAAAAAAATGATGTACCAAAAAAAAAAACCTTC
>QRFJ01002662.1:45013-123547 GCA_006176705.1 Cocos nucifera
GTACCAAAAAAAAAAACCTTCCGCAAAAGAACCAGAGGAACAGAAAGCAAAGAGCAGAAAAATAATCCAAAAAAGTATCGAAGGGCTAACCTAAACTGATTGAGATGAGCAAGAAGATAGTGAACGTGACAAAAATCAAACAGAAAAATGCTTGAGACCATGAAGACCACAAGAAGAAGCTCGAGTTCTTGCGTAGGAAGAAGAGGGAGATCAGAGAAAGAAGATGAAGATTTCGAAAGAAGTAAAGATCCGGAGGAGGAGGATGGGTGTAAATAACTCCTAGAATTCCAAGACGGTTATGATTACAGATTTTCTTCAGTCGATCTTCGATTGACGCGTGTCCCACTCAATACGATGGAAAGCTCCTAATGGGTAGATCCTTAATAGCACTGTACTTCGAGCAGACTTCTAGTGAAAGATTTAAAAAACGTCTCTTTAGGCCACCTCGCATTTGTGAAGCTTCGACGCCAGCCTGGTAAAAGCAAAAACTTCCCATCCAACAGGCACAGGAAACTCGACGGAAACTTCGGCAGCCTCCATTTTACTTTCATCTTTCGAATTTCGAACTTGAAAGTAGGGATACTAGTGTTGGGGATAAATCCATGCCTGCTGAAGTTTGGCCAAGACTTCGACTCCTAATCAGTTCCATCTAATTACAGCTATAACGACTAAACCTCCACCCGCAGAAGTATTCAAACTCTAACTCATTCTGAGATGGCCGATCTTTAACACTATAGTCAAATAATCCAATTGGCTAGGAAGGCCAATTTCGCATTTAATGGGATGTTACAGATTTTTTCTTCAGACGAACTTGAATAGTTAAAGCTTCTATCCTAAGGACGTTGGCTAGGTATCTGGCTCCTACACATCCCATTATACCGAACTCCTTCCAACAACCTACACGGCTCCATCCGGACGAGCTTCCTCCAGTCTCCTTTAGCAGAATCTTAGTCGAACTTCTTCTGAATTTCTACTTCAGTAGAACTTCCTTACTAATCGAACTCCTCCCGGATCTCTCCTTCAGCAAAACTTCTCCAGTAGTCGAACTTCTTCCAAACTATCCTCCAGATGAACTTCAGTGCTTTATTATTGTTCGTCGGTGAGTAACCCCGGGAGTGGCCAAATTTCAAAGAAATAGTAGAGATGCCGGAGTGTTTTGGTTGTGCTCGCTCATTGCGACCATCAATCAATACTTGATTCAGTCGGACTTCTCTTTCGGCCAAACTTCCTTCAGACTCTTTTCAGCCATCCGAAAGGACCACGGCGTATACCTACAATATAGCAAATAAAAGCCAATGCATGTTCAATCTTGAGAACTTCCGAACTCCTCCAGAATAACAACATCCAAGAGTCCTTCATTGTCTGCAGCTATCCCATCCAAATTTTAGCTGTCAGGTTCCTAACAGACTAGCACATCACGACAACGGACATCACTTTCCATAATAAAATCCACATGGCCCTGAGTGGCTCACTACCAGATGATTACAACTGTCGCTCTCAGCTGTTATAGGCTCCGCTTATAAAAGAGACCCTCCAGATACATTTCAGGAGAGAGCTCTCTTTTTCTTTCCATAACTCTACTATTTTTTTTTCTGAGCATTCCATTTCTGTTGGCCAGAAGAGCTAACTTGACCATCGGAGGGTTCTGCCGAAGCCACCACCCCTGACTTCGGTCAAGACTTATCTTGCAGGTCCTCAGCAGCGATCTCATCTTCTCCAGCTCTAGCGAACTCCAGCATCTAGCAAAACTCCCACCAACAAGGATGAACAGAGATGTGTGTTGTATTCTATGCTAGCTTCTCTAAAGTGTACATTAGCATATGTCATAGTGTGCATAGACTGTACTATAGTGCATAGTAGCCTGAACTATAGTATGTATTATCATCATGGTATAATAGAAAATAAAAGAAAAATAATATATGATCCAAGGTAGGGAATGTCAAACCAACTTGAACTGGGTAGTTTGGCCTATACCAAACCGAACTAATACTCGCTTGGGATGGTTTAGTTATTCAGGTTGGTTCCTTTGTAAAATCCTCTCCACCCCTTTGATCAAAGTTTTAAGACTCACTGAGGGCAACCTTTCTCACTTGCACTCTCTCTCCCCTCTTCATCAACTAGTGCCTCTCCCCTTTTTTATGATGCTGATCATTCCTCTCTCCCCTCCCCAAAACCTTGATAAGTTGTCTCTCTCTAAAGTTCTACTGCTTTTCACACACTCTCTCTTGAAATAGTTTCGACGATGGTGAGTGCCTCCCTCTCTTTTCCCCTCCCTCATTCTTCCTCTCCCATCCCTTTCTAACACTTCAAACTTTGTTCCTCTCTATTCGAGGCCTAGTCCCTCAATCTTTTTGTTCTGGAGTCCTTGGATGAAAATTTCTACTCATTGTCTTCACCATCCTGCTCGTAGTCCATCCCACCATCTCTCCCCTCTCCAAATCCACCTATCACCCCCCCTCACTGCCTTCCTCTCCTTTCTCTCCGGCTCTCTCTCCCTCTTCCTCCCTATAGTTTTGGTATGTTGTAGTTCGGTATGGTATGGACTGTTGCTGTGTCAAATTAGTCACACCAGCATGCTTGTTAACCCCATTTCTTCCTGCCTCGATCTGAGGTATGATAGGTAACTTTAGAGAAGTTTTTGCCATCCTCATAAAAATATGCTTTAGGCTCAGCTTTTGCAAAATATGATGAATCTAACTTGCACCAATGGTGTTGGTGCATTCGTAGAAACTGACATGCACCATTAGGTTAACCAGAAAAAAGGAAAAAAGAAAGGAAAATGATGGGAACATTATGTTGGGTGTCGCTCTATGACTCTTTGCCTCTTTGTATTTCTACCTTTAAGGTCTCAAGAGGCCTAACCTCACTTATATAGAAATCCAGGAGATCAGAATTGGTGTCGATGGGTCAAAACCATTGCCCAACCTTGCTTATATAGAGAAATCCAAGAGATTAGAAATGGTTTCAATGGGTTAAAGACATTAAGGCCCATCGTCATTATCTATGAGGGAAACTCCACTATCAAAGACCCATCAACGCCAGCCCAATAGCTATAAATGGTTACAAACGGCTCGTCAAAAGAATTAACTAGCTTTATTGGGCTAATTAAGCTCCAATAACTAGTCAAAATCATAAAAAAAATATGAATAATCACTAAAGCACAATAAAAGGGTAAAAAACCAAATCAATACTATCGAGAAGTAAAAGATGAGGTCTTAGGTCCGGTGAACCTCAAACATGCACGTGCATCCACACTTGTGTCTGCTCGAAATGCTTATAATTGTTTGTTTTTCTTGTCACTATGGTCCTGTTCTGGGAACAACTTTTTTCTCTGTCATTTTTCTCCTTTAACTTGTACGTACGTACATGTATTTGTGTGTGTCTGTGCATAATATTCTAAAGGGACCTTGATAAGTGGCTCCAAGGAACTGTCTTCTTTCCTTACAGCCTAGATTTTATTTTCCGATGCTTTTTTTCCATTGTTTTTTCTTTTTTTTTGAGAAGCCAGGTGGAAGAGAGGCTCTTCCCCCGAAAGTTTATTTCAAAAATGGAAGCACAAAAGGTTGGCTGGGTTTTGATACCCAGTTTTAAGGCACGAACAACAGCATTGCATGGGGAGGTCCCATCAACCAACTAAAGGGAGTAGTGGTTGCGTGGACCCCACATAGTAAAAAGGTGACTACAGACAAAACATATGTCAATAACTACAGATTAACAGAGGCTCTTTTTCCATTGTTTTTTCAATTGTTTCCATTTTCCTGATATCTGTACAATTCATTTTCATATTCTTCGGTTGACTTTTATCATGCTTATTGTTTTTCTGAACTAATTTATTATATCCTATGTACTTATCTGTGTCGAGCAAAATTACTTGTCTCCCATGATAGTAATCACATGATGTAATCATGCAGGTGAAGCAGTATATGTGGATGACATTCCTTCTCCAAAAGATTGTCTTTATGGTGCATTCATCTATAGCACAAGACCTTTGGCTCACATAAAGGGCATCAACTTCAAGTCTTCTTTGGCAACAAAAAAACTCATCACGGTTATTTCTTTCCAAGACATTCCAAAAGGGGGACAGAACATTGGTTCTATGAGTATGTTTGGAACTGAACCATTATTTCCTAGCTCTCTTACTGAATATGCTGGTCAGCCACTTGGTCTTGTGGTAAGTTGTTCTTCTAATTTACCATTCTATTTCCTTTTCTTTTATGTGATATTGAAATATTCCTCCTGGCTTGGTTCAATTGCTGTATTACTTAATAAAAGAGAGATAACTGCTAAGTTGGACTTTGAGTGTGTGCCTGGAATCATGGCTAGAATTGGTTGAGTAAAGCTACGTGAATGGCTGGTTAGATTGCAGAGACACAGAGATTCGCCAACATGTGTGCCAAGCAAGCAGACGTTAGTTACAGCACCGAAAATTTAGAAGCACCCATTCTATCAGTTGAAGAGGCTGTCAAGAAATCCAGTTTTTTTGAGGTCCCTCCTGTTGTTTATCCTAAACAAGTTGGTGATTTCTCCCAAGGAATGGCTGAAGCTGATCACAAGATTCTCTCAGCTGAGGTACATATTCATGTGTCAAGCAAGTTGTCCCACCATTTTCTTCCATATCTTGAATGTATGCCAGTGATGAGGATTGTATGTGTATATAAAGACTTGATCATTGTCAGCCATATAATTATGCCCTAGATTTTCTTGGCGAAAAATTCACCTTGACCAAAGGTCTTTATGTCCATGCTGCTTATTTTACATTCAGCTGATAACTATGAAAATGATGTCAATAATACATTAGGAGATTCCATAAATCATTGATCAAATGACAGACATATGCAGAGCATATGACTTTACTATTTAGTGTTGACCAGTAAATGCATTTGCTGAAAATGCATACTTTTGATGTTTCATACCATTTATTCAGATATACTATATAAGATATATTGGTGCACAAATAGCCAAAGTAACACAATTGAAGGATGATATTCAAATCAGTAGCTAGGCTTTTTAGTTTATTTAATGATAAATATCCTTCCACTTTAACTTTCTGGATCTTCTTTTCACTATGTAGCCCCTGTGAATTGATTCTATGACATGCTCTCTATATATATTAAGAATAATTAGATAATATAATCTTGCTAGTGCTACTGGTTGCTTTCATCTATTAAAAATTGAAGTACTGCATGCCTTGCATGAGCCAACCACATGCTCTATCATGGGTAAGGATTATGGCAAACAGAATGAGTCCTTGCTGGAATAGCATGCACTGGCATGGGTTGGTTCAGGGATACAGAATTATGTACCTCTTCTACTGTGCATACTCCTTATTGGAATAGTACATGCTGTAGCGGCAATATGGTACCTTGATCCATGCCATCAATTATAGAATATTGTGAAATTACTACTTTGTTTTATAAGGTAGTATGGGTATTGTTTTATGGTTAAAACAACGTTTTTGTTTTAGTTTCGTTTGACCATTCATTAATGCAGTTATTGTACTCAGATTAAACTTGGATCTCAGTATTACTTTTACATGGAGACTCAAACAGCACTAGCTGTACCAGATGAAGATAATTGCATAATGGTCTACAGTTCAACTCAGTGCCCTCAGACTGCACAGGAAGTAATTGCAAAGTGCCTAGGAATTTTTTTTTTTTTTTTTTTTTTTTTTTTTTTTTTTTTTTTTTTTTTTTTTTTTTTTTTTCCCTTTCACAATGTCCGTGTTATTACAAGAAGAGTCGGAGGAGGTTTTGGTGGGAAGGCTTTAAGAGCAATACCTGTAAGAATTCGACTTTACCATCATCAATATCTTTTGCATTTTTTGCAACAAATATGATGTGATATTTTTTTTGGTAGGAACACATAATATGTAGAAACTTTTCCTGTTTCATGCATGCAATTATGATATGTAGTTGTCCAGATGTTGCCTCTTGCCTCAAATTCATTGCTTAGTCTTTGTTGTTTCTCTCATAGTCATATAAGTATATATGGAAAACATCGTGTACATTTTCTTCATCAACTGATAAATAAATAACTGTTATCAAACTTATAGCATGTAGACATGGAACCATCTGATTTTTAAGAGGCCTGCATGTCTAACACTTTCATATAACATGAAGTTGTGCTTTCATCTGGTGTATAAGTATTTGGCGAGATGTCCTCATTTGATGAAGAAATTCAAAGTGACGTACATCCATTTCTCAAAATCCATCACTAATTAATTGTCCCTAATTTTTTTGTAAGACAGCAACTCACTGGCACTTTTAGACTAATGCCCCAGAAAATAATTATATCTTTTATTTTAGACCAATATACTTCTATTGATTTGGTACAAGTTGCTGCTCACCTTGTTCATTTCTATGTGTTACTTAAAATACTAATTGTGCATATATATTCTGATTGATTATGTTGATGCTACTAATATGACCTTTAAACATTCTTCAGATTCTTATTTTACTAATTAGGACTGCTTATCACTTTGCACAAAGTCATAGATTTTTCATGTGTTTGAGTTTTATTGAATACTACTTCCATGTGTTTGAAACTTATTTTAGCACTTGTTTTATATTTATGTGAATTATTTATAAAATGGATGAAGTCAGAAAAAGGCAACTAAGTAATTGCCATCTTGTGATGTTAAGGTGGCAACTGCATGTGCACTTGCAGCATATAAGTTGCGGCGTCCTGTTCGAATGTACCTGGATCGCAAAACTGATATAATAATGGCAGGAGGGAGACATCCGATGAAAATAAATTACTCTGTTGGTTTCAAATCTGATGGAAGGGTTACAGCTTTGCATATAGATCTCTTAATTAATGCAGGCATATCTGAAGATGTGAGCCCAATAATGCCACAAAACATAATAGAAGCATTGAAGAAATATAATTGGGGTGCCCTTTCATTTGATGTGAAGGTTTGCAAGACAAATATTTCAACAAAATCAGCCATGCGGAGCCCTGGAGAGGTTCAAGGATCTTTTATTGCTGAAGCTATTATTGAACATGTTGCATCAGTTCTTTCTGTTGATGCCAATTCTATTAGAAGAAAGAATCTTCACAACTTTGAGAGCCTCAAGTTGTTCTATGAAGGCTGTGAGGGAGAAATTTCTGAATATACTTTACCATCAATTTTTGATAAATTAGCTCTATCTGCAAGCTATCACCACCATGTTGAAATGATTCAAGAGTTTAATAATTGCAACAAATGGAGAAAACGAGGAATTTCCTGTGTACCTATCATATATAAAGTGATGCTAAGGCCAACTCCAGGGAAAGTATCTGTTCTCAATGATGGTTCAATCATTGTTGAAGTTGGAGGGATTGAGTTAGGTCAAGGGCTCTGGACAAAGGTGAAGCAGATGGTAGCATTTGCTCTTGGACAACTATGGGATGATGGAGGTCGGTGCCTTCTGGAGAGGGTGCGCATTATTCAGGCAGATACTTTGAGTTTGATACAAGGTGGATGGACTGCTGGGAGCACCACATCTGAGTCAAGCTGTGAAGCTGTTCGTCTTTCCTGCAATGTCCTTGTTGAAAGACTAAAACCTCTGAAGAAGAGGTTGGAAGAGCAAATGGGTTTTATTTCATGGGAACCTCTAATTTCTCAGGTGATGATATATATATATATATATATATATATATATTACAATTTTAATTGATGCCATAACTGATTTATTAATTGTAAGGACTTCCAAGTTTTGCGGAATTGCTATATGTTTGTAATTTTGTCTCCCAAGCATTTATGTCCATCCTTAAGAACCATCATAGACAAGCCTTTAGCCATTTGTCGAAGGACATCTACATGAATCCATAATAAGGTGATCCAGCTTCTTGACTTTTTTTTCCCTATCTGGGTCATGCCCTTTGTACAGCAAATTAATTCAGATACACGATTACACCATGCAGCCCATCTCTAGGGGTCTTCTTTGGACTTTCTGCTTCCTTGATCCTCTTGTCTCAGAACTTTGCTGTGGATGGCCAAGTGTCTCATGCATATCTCATAATTTCTATTGATTTTTCCATCATTTCATGTCCTCTTTGGTTCATGATACATTGTGCAGTGACCCAGAACCTAACACAAAATGGCTAGGAAGAAATTATTAATTGGGATGATTGGCCCTGCTTGAATTCCCAGGACCTCCCCACTGCACAACCGATGGAGGACTAAACAATTGGCCCAACGGGTCCTCGCACACTCCTTTTAGGTCCTAGCATTCTTGATAGGAAAGGATCCAATCACAAGTAGAAACAAGACGACTGGATTATGGTCAGCCCCAAGAGTGCTTATGCAGCAATATTCCCCAGTCACATACGGACCATAGGCTGGTCAGCTTTGATAACTTTACTAACAATCCAGAACCTCACCTAAAAGGTTAGCTTGAAGTTGTGATTGGTTTCCTTGGCCTTGTTTAAGCATCCTAAAGTTTCCTAGCTCATTATCGATGTTAGACTAAACACATGCCTGTATGGTTCATTCCACATTGTGTGTATGATGATGGAAAATATAACAAAAACAAAGTCAATGTCTAGAATTACATCAAAATTTAACCATCGGCATTATAGGTAGGTCATCTAAATTAAAATGAACCCCCTGTTTGCATAATCCCTTTATTGCTTGCCTAAGATCTATGGCTTAATGATAATTCTGCATCATTTTCTCAAGCTGTTCAAAGAACCTTTTTGTTTTTGTGTTTTTTTTTCCTCCTCTCTAATATCTGCTAATAACCATCTATTCTTGGATCAACTTCTTGTCCCCCAAATCATTTTCATCTTCCTTTCCAACGGTCCAATTTTTCAATCCCCAAAAAGCTATGTTCCTTGAATATGTGCGCTGCTTGAATAGATTCTTGATCCAAGCCGATTTGATAGTGCCTTGACCAAGGTTTGCGATGCTGGTCCATACCGTATAGTACTGATACTGATAGTGCCTTTATCGAGGTCCTTATTTTTACCTATTATCTACAGTCCATGAACTCTGACACCTCACTGAAAATGGTCCAGTAACCCCCTTTATTTTTAAAATGCTGATTCAATATTGCTCCATTCCGTTCTCCTCTGCAGGCAAATCTGGAAGCTGTCAATTTGTCAGCAAGTACATATTTTGTCCCAGACTATGCTTCTACAAACTACCTAAATTTTGGAGTTGCTGTAAGCGAGGTAAATCCATGCATATTCTTTGGCAACAAAACCCATGGTTGAAGCCACAATTTACGGCTGTTTACATCAAGATTTTCAGAATTATGCATCCAGCTTACTTCAAGACCAAAATCATGAATATTAAATATTGATCTCATATGGATGGTGGGCATTCCAGGTGGAGATAGATCTCCTTACAGGAGCTACAACAATCTTGCGGAGTGATCTTACCTATGATTGTGGCCAGAGCTTAAATCCTGCGGTTGATTTGGGACAGGTTTGTTAGATCTTTAATCTTGGCGGTGAATATATATGTCAATTTTTTTTTTTAAAAAAATTGACATATATAATAAATTTTTAAATAAAGATTTTTATTCTTTTGAACTGCCAACTATATTCCAATTTGAGAAGCATATGATATTCAGCTTTGATTCATGTTATAGGCTACTCATGCTTTGGTATACCCTCATGAATCTTTCAAAAAACTTACACTGCATTTAAATATACCATCAAAAGTTTTGAGTAAACTGATACTTTAAAGCTCGGGAGAAGAAAATTTGCATCCTAAGTTTAACTAAATAAAATTTTATGGATATGGGTGGAATGACGCCATCCATGTTATTGAGCTGATGAGAGGATATGGGTAATACTGATGGTCAGATATTCAGGGATCAGATATTCTGGCAATCATGTTGACCTACTCATCAGTTTGTCTACGATACTGCAGTTCAAAAATGTGTTGGACCGATGAATATGATCACTGCTTGAGGTGGTCTTTATGAGCATGTGTGATTGGTCTGCTTGTTAAGCTACTGGCACTTAATGAGAATGTGCTATCCTTTTCCTCTACATCTGAGATAGATTGTGCTGATAGGAGAATAGGTGAGATTTATCTTGGTAGATATCATTTTGCATTGGAATCTAAGCATAACATTTGGTAGTCGGAAAAGGTAATTCACACCTCTCCTTTTCAGATTGAAGGTGCCTTTGTTCAAGGAGTTGGCTTCTTTATGTATGAGGAATACTTGACAAATGCGGATGGATTGGTGGTTTCAGATGGTACATGGACATACAAGGTCCCAACCGTTGACACCATCCCAAAACAGTTTAATGTTGAGATGCTAAACAGTGGACATCATCAAAAGCGTGTTCTCTCCTCAAAAGGTATCGCCTTCTTTCTTCCCCTTATGTACTTCTATATTCATTACCTATTTGAGAATCTGTATTTTACAATATCTTCCTATTTTTCATTTTAAGAGGCCGGCATTGTATAAAATAAGCAGTTGCTGTTCGCAGCATCTACCAAACTGCCTTTGACAGTTGTCCCATGGACTGATAATTGAAAGGTTTTGATGAGACTGGTTATATTGTCTGGTTGAGGCATCTCGGTAGGCTAAGGTCACGGTTTTCATTCAGAAAAGTTACCAGGCTGGCTAAATTTCACCTCCAGTATTAGTTGGTTTCTCCAGATAAATGTTCCAATTTTAGTTATTGCATTTCCAATGGGACTTGAGTCTGATGGTTGTCACCTCCATCCATATCATGTGTACTATAGGGGAGAAAGTTCTGGATTAGAAACTGAAGATGACGATATCACTCTATTTCTCAAAACAAATATAAGTTGTTTCAACATGTGCTACCATAAAGGGTAGAAAAAAACTCCAAATGGTAGAAAACTGGCAAATGTCAAATATTATGTATTTGTCAAATTTTTCAGACATACAATAATATAAAATCATGCGCTTCTTGTTAAAAGAAAAGAATACTATGTTTTGATATGGGCAGCAACAGGTCTTATGCTGCAAAAATTTCTCTTCCTCTCATCGGGATATATTATTTGATCGTTGACCCGATCCTATCCTGCAGCTTCTGGGGAGCCACCTTTACTTCTGGCAGCCTCGGTTCATTGTGCAACAAGAGAAGCCATCAGAGCAGCTAGAATGGTGTCACTTTCTTGCATTGAATCTGAAGCCTCCCCATCATTATTTCAACTGCAGGTTCCTGCAACCATGCCGGTTGTGAAGGAGCTGTGCGGACTGCACAATGTGGATAGGTACTTGGAAACTTTTTTGTCTGATTCATGAATCAGTGGGACCCCTGATGCCTGCTAGTCAGGGACCGATCCTGTTGGTGCAAAATTTGATCGCTGTCGGAGGAGCGCCGGAGTCGGAGAAGATGAGGTCGCCGCCGATGACCTGCAAGACAAGTCTCATCTAGAGCCCGAAGTGGGTGGCTCCGACAAGATCCTCCGACGATTAAGTCAGCTCTTTCGGCCAACAAAAATAGAATACTCAGAAGAGAAAATTGTAGGATATCGAAAAGGAGAAGAGAGCCTACAGAAAATGTATCCGGAGGATCCCTTTTATAGACAGAGCCAGTAATAAACTGATAGCGACAGCCGTAACTGTTAGGTGGTGGGCCGCTCGGAACCACGTGAAGTTTGTTACAAGATATAGTGTCTGTTGTCGTGGTGTGCCAGTCCATTGAAATTTAATAGTTGAAGTTCGGAGGAGCAGACATCAGTTGGTGATGAATCTTTAGATTACATCAATACCAAAGGAATTCGGACTCCTCTTAGGCAGTCTATAGGTGAGTTGGTTTGTGTGTGGAGCTGGGTTCGTATGGAGACCTTCCTAGACGACTATGGAAAGTTTGACTGCTAGAGGAGTTCGGAAGAAGTTTGGCTGCTGGAGGAATCTGGAAAGAGTTCGACTGTTGGAGGACTCTGAGAGAACCTCGGCTGCTGGAGAAATTAGGCTATTAGAGGACTCTAGGAGAAGTTTGATTGCTGGAGGAATCCGGAAGGAGTTCGACCGTTGGAGGAATCCGAGAGAAGTTCGGCTACTGAAGGACTTCGAAAGAAGTTCGGCTGCTGGAGGAATCCGGAAGAAGTTCAGCCGCTGGAGGAATCTGGAAGCAGTTCAGCTGCTAGAGGACTCCGAAAGAAATTCGTGATTAAAGCTTTCCCGTGATTATGAGTTATACTTGGTTGACCACCAAACCGAACTTCGATGGGAGTGAGGTTTACCCCCAACAATAGTCCCTTTACTTTCGAGTTCGAGATTCGAAGGAAGTAAAAAGATGACTGCTAAAGTTCCTTCCCGAGCTCCCGCCTTGTCAGGATGAGACATTTTGGCTTTTACCGTGCTGGCATTAAAACTTTTCAAATCTAAAATGAGTCCAAAAAGATGGTCCTTCATTTCTTCCGTCGAAACTTTGCCCTAGGAACGGTGCCATAAAGACTCCGCCTGTGGCAGCCTTTCTGTCATGATGAGTGGGACACGCGGCATATGCTGACCGACCGAAGTTGATCCACGATCATAACTACCTCGGATTACTTCTGGCTATTTAAGGTCTTCTCCCTTCGCTTGGAAGTCATTCCTGCTCGAGTCTTCTCCTTTCATCAGCCCCCGTCCATCTTTTTTCTAAGGGTCTTAACCTTCTCTCTCACCTTCCTGAGCCTCGGACACCCTTTCGATTGGTCCTCATCGCATCCATCATCCTTTCATTCTCCCCAGACAGCTTAGGTTAGTTTTCTAACCCTTCTCTTAGGTTATTCGTGCTTTTGATTTCTAACTTTCTTGCTTCCCTGATTTTTTGGTGGCAACCTTTGCGCCATATTTTTTTCTTATTATTTCTTTTTTTTTGGGGGGTGTTTCTTGGGGTTTAATCTTGATCCGAATGAATATCTTCCAAAATCTTTCACTCCATCGGTTCATGAGGCTCGTCCAGATCGACCTTCTTTAACCCTGCACCCACGGTCGAGGTAGAACCCAGAAATATGTCCCGCTCGTCTTTCACTCCATACACCATCCCGTCTGTTCTTACCTTGGATGACCTTTCTCTGATCCAAATCCAATACGAAATTCCTCCAGAATATGACCTTGAACTTGCAAGCTCTAACGACCGAGTCAGCTCCCATCCGATCGGTCGATTTTGCTTGTACTTAGAAACTTTGCGTGCTGGGCTTAGGCTTCCACCGCCCCCTTTTGTAGTCATCCTCTTTTGATTTTTAAACATCTCCTTTGCATCTATCGTACCAAACTCCTTTCGATTCGTCATAGATTTTCTCTTCCTCTATCAGTTAGCAGAAGTTCAGACGACCATTTCGCTTTTTAGAAATTTCTACACTTTCAAACGCCATCCTTCTATGAAGGATTGGTGGTACCCTCCCCAAGATCGGCAAGAAGGGGTTATTGAAAGGTACTCCTTCCATTCACATCTAGAAGAAAAAGTTTTTTTTTGTACATTACCCAACCTTGCCATTAGGTCTTCCTCCATGAGGTTATATTAGGGAGTCAGTTCATCGAGCTCCTAGCATAGATAGAGCCGACCTTGATTCCTCCAACGAACTTATGGCATATCGAGTTCCTCATCTTCCCAATCTTCTAAAGGAACAGACCTTGTTTAACCTTGGTCTGAGTCCCCATGACCCTATAGGTACATCTTTTGATTTTTGGATCCACATGGTTTCGCACACGTATATTGCTACTGACCGCGCTTTATTTTTTGTTACAGAAATAGACATACAAGCTACCGAGATGCTTACCAAAGGGCTCTACCCCAAGAAGAGGAAAGGAAAGGCACCAAGTGATGGCTTAAAGAGGACGAAGGTCGATGCTTCTAGCTCCATAGTCCCTGCCCTGACTGTCGCTGTGTTCGAGGTCATCGCCCCGAGACTACCCTAACTGCCAAGGTCTGCACTACTGGCGCGGGCCCAATGCCTTCCATGCCCTCAGGTCCCTTTAGTGGGGATCGGACTTCAGATTTTCCTGCCAAGAAAGAGACAGGGGAAGGAAGAAAAAAAAAGAAGGCCATCGCTAAGATATCTCGCAAGGCTCGCCTTAGCGAGGCGGATGGCGACAGCGACGAACGAGGAAAGGATCTCTTCAACAACCTAGATCATCCAGGATCTAATCGATAGGTTCACCATGCCAGAGGTGGTGGACCAGATGGCCAACTTTGACCCACGACAGCTCATCTAGGGTTCTCTCGGAACCATTCTCAAGGTGATTGCTCCATTGCTCAACTCTTTATCTTCTCTTCTGTTCTCTTTCATTTCTTTATTTTTTTTTTTTAACACCAATCGTTTGTTGTAGTCGGATCACCAGATGCTCGCCAACATCAAGAAGGTGCGTTGTTAGGAGGTGGAGGCATAGAAAGCCTAGGAGGACCTTCGAGTCGAGATCCACCATCTTCAAGAGAGGGTTGATGAGGTCGAGCACCTTATCGAGGAGAAGGCAACGGACATTGAAAGTCTTTAAGGTGCGCTTCACGAAGAGGAGTTCATCTCGACTGAACTAAAGGCCGTACTGACCTTGGAGGAGAAAAGGAGGAGGGAAGCTGGGAATAGGATCGTTGAACTAGAGATCCAAATGGCGAAGTCGATCTCGAAGGCGATGATCCGGACCGTGGAAGAGTTCAAGACCTCTTTCGAGATGAGAAACCTAAATGTCGAGTTCGATCAGGAGGCGTTTATCAAGGATTTTAAGCTCTGTGAAGGCAGGATGGCTCGGAGGTTCTCCAAACTTGACCTTAGCTTTTTGGAGGAGGAGGAAGACGAGGCAAACACAGGACCATCCAATGCCGCAGTCAATCCTCCCTTCGTCGAGCTTGCGTTTGGTCAATCTGAGTCTGCCACAGAAGCACCTGAGATAGTTCAGGCACTCGAGGCAGTTGAGAGCGCTCCAGTTCCATCTTTCATCACCCCTCTCGAGGTTAAAATTCTCAAATAGTTGTATATTTTGCTTTTTCGATCTTTTTTCGCTTTGTACTTAAAATTTTTGATTAAATGAAGGTGGATTTTTTTTTTGTCTATATCTTTGAATATTTTTCATACCTTGAATGTAGTCTCCCATCGACGTTGACCCACTGCCTCAAGGGTTTTCCTGAAATCCTTAATAAAAAGTCTGATGAAGAAAGTCCATCAGCTGAAGAAGCAGTTAAAGAAGACAGAGGACGACCTTCAAGCTTTGCGGAAGAATGCTTCGGAGGTGACCAAAGAGATTACTCACATTCGAAACTTGCATATGAAAGATGCCACTAGTTCCAGCATTCAAAAAGGGAGCTTCGAGAGGGAGCTGCCCAAACTTCAAAAGAGTGCGAGCGATAAAGTTTGGGCATTGATGGTGAAGATCGACTCCCTCGAGACTCAACTCCAGGCGGTGAATGAGAAAGTTCAACTTCTAGAGGGGAGCTCGCCGTGGTCCTTCGATAAGACACGATTTGAGTGGGATTGATCAATGAGGTTCTCCACACTTCAAAAGTAGCTGCACGATGCCGAGCTAACATATGAGACCTACCGATTGAGATGGAGTGGTAGGATGTCCACGTTAGAATAAAAGCTTCATGCCTCCAACAATGAAGTAGCCTAGCTCCAGTGGCAACTCGATGATGGTTTTCGGGCTGGTATGAGCAGGGAGGCTGAGGAGATTG
The DNA here is from genome assembly GCA_006176705.1 of Cocos nucifera. Classification (NCBI taxonomy): domain Eukaryota; kingdom Viridiplantae; phylum Streptophyta; class Magnoliopsida; order Arecales; family Arecaceae; genus Cocos; species Cocos nucifera. The sequence goes on from QRFJ01002662.1 coordinate 60,584, forward strand.
CCTCTTTGAAGAAGACCATCTCTGGGAGTCGATCGGGATAGAAAAGATCGAGGTTCAGCGATTGAAGCTTCAGCTCACCTATGAACATCGGACTGTCAAGGACATGGAGGCTGAGTCTGATGTTTTGAGGAGACAGCACCGAGAGCTGGAGGATAAGTTTCAGCTTGCCAACAAAATATACCTAGATGATCTCTACAAGAAGAAGGAGCTTGAGGAGGAGATCGTTAGGCTAAAGCAAGCCTTAGTGATGGCCGGGGTTGGTAGATCAAAGTTCGAGGAGTCCGATTCATCTTAGGGCTTTAGCCTCTTCCCCTTCTTTTTCTTTCTTTCAATGTAATCAACCTTGTCGGCCTATGTTTTGCTTATAATGTACTTATTTTTGTAATGAAATAATATGTTTCTCATTATTTTCATTTTGCATGAATTCAAGCCTTATTTGTGGCCTTACCTTCTTTACCTTATTTTTCTCTACATTGCCTTCTCATGAAATGCTTGTTGTGGACGCCGAACTAGGACCTCTTCCGCACACCAGGATAAGGTCCCATCTTTCGTATTTAACATAGTCAGATTATCATGAAAAAATACGTGTAAGGATCCTCCGTCGAGCTTCTTCCTTTTCCTTGTCTTTGGTTAATGAGGTTCTGACTTTTTCTCACGTTAGGGTGAGGCTTTCCTTCTATTCTTAATATGGCTTGTGGGGGCACGTTAGGATTGTCAGTAGGACCTCTCCCTCCATCTCATCTTGATTTAATGAGATCTTTGATTTTGCCTACGTTAGGACGAGATTCTTCTTCTATTCTTAACAGACTATAAGAGCACATTAGGGCCGTTGATAAGGCCTTTCCCCTCATCCCGTCTTAATTTAACGAGACCTTCGACTTTTTTCATGTCAGGATGAGATTTTCCTTCTATTCTTAACAAGCTGTAGGGATACATTAGGGCCATTGATAAGGCCTCTCCCCTCATTCCATCTTAATTTAATGAGGTCTTCGACTTTGCTCACGTTAGGATGAAGTTCTCCTCCATTCCTAAAGGACCGTAGGGGCACGTTAGGACCGTTGGTAGGGCCTCTCCTCTCATCTTATCTTAGTTCAATGAGGCCTTCGACTTTGCTCGCGTTAGGATGATGTTCTCCTCCTATTCCTAACGGACTGTAGGGTGCGCTTGGGCCGTTGGTAGGGCCTCTCCCTTATCTCGTCTTAGTTCAATGAGGCCTTCGACTTTGCTCACATTAGGATGAGGTTCTCCTCCTATTCCTAATGGACTATAGAAACACATTAGGATCATTGGTAGAGCCTCTCTCCTCATCTCATCTTAGTTCAATGAGACCTTCGACTTTGCTCACGTTAGGACGAGGTTCACCTCCTATTCCTAATGGGCTATGATAAACATCATAAATTCATCAATAGAAGTATTAATTTATTAATTAATTTATATTAATTTTTAAAAATTATTAATCAATTTATATATAATTTTGAAAAAATTCATATTTTTATTAATTAAAAAATTAATTAAAAAATAATAAAAATTAATAAAAATTAAAAAATAAAATTTTATTATCAATAGAAAGAGCTCATTTTTTTGATCACAATGAAATAAATTTCAAGTAAAATGGAGCTAAAATGGAAAAGATATGAATTTTTAAAAAATATAAAATAAATAAAAATTAAATAAAAAAAAGAAATGGCTCAGCCAGCTCAGCCGTGCGTATCAGTCGCAAGCCGAGCCACCAAGCCAAGCCGACAAAGCCATCACGCTAAGCTAGACTCAGCCGACTCAGCTTGAAGCCATCAGCCGGTCCACGATCCTAGGCAGTGGACCGCCAGCTCAGCAAAAATCCGGCGAATCAGAAGCTTGCCACGTGGTGGACCTAGACCCTTAATAGGGTTTATAGAAAATCTATCATGGCTCATAGGATATTTTAGACTTTTCACTCGACGATAGAAGGCGCTGATTGGCATTGCGGTGTGCGGTGCAGCCGGTCCATGCTGGTCCATGGAAATAGTAAATTGCACGATCGAACGGCTGCTGGTTGATTGCGGTTCAATGATCGGACGGCGGAGGTGAATTTTCCTAGCTTTGATTCAAATTCAGACTTAAGCATCTGGCATCGATCCAACGGCCAGAAATGCCACAGTGATGACTCAGATCCAATGGTCCAGAATGCTGCCGGTGGTGATCAGGACTCCCTGAAGCACGATTTGCGGTCAGATTTTCTCCGATCAATGCGCGATCCAACGGTCAGAATTTAATCCGACCCGATCTGAGTTCGATCTGCATCCGATTTTGATGATTTTTGGACCGTTGGATTCCTATTGAATGGCTGGATTTTATCAGATTTACCAGAGTTGTATCTTGAAGCTATTTTAATTCAAATTTTATCTCAAATTTCTTTATATTTTTACGATTACAAAAGGCTCTTTAGTCCCATATTGCCTTTAGAAAAAAATATCCTTAAGCTCCTCCTAGCTCTATAAAAAGGACCCCAGGCCACCAGAAATTTCAATAATCTTCCGATCAAGGTGAAGCTTTGGTATAGGGCAAAGTCAGGCTATGGGTTAAAGGCTGCTTTGAAGCAACGGGTGCCGAGAAGAAGAGCCGAGCTTCTACACCATCTTTCTGCCAATGCCGATCCAAGATCAAAGATCAGGCTATTTTATTTTATTATTTTTTTTTTAAATTTTATGTATTTAAATTTTGAAATTTTAGTTAATAAAAATTTTATTTTTGTATTTTAATTTCTTACTTTTTATTGTAATTTAATTTTTGCACTTTAAATTATTGCTTTGCAAGTAGATGCTAAGATCTAACTAGTAGATCTTAGTACCAAGTTTAAATTCCTGCATCTTTTAATTTTCGCTTTTAATTTTTTGACTTCACTTTTGATTCTAAAAATTCTTTTCTTTTCTTTTCTTTTTCATAAAATCAAAGATTTTCAAATCTAAAAACACTACCTTTCCCTGTGGATTCGACCCGACTCACTACTATCTATGCATTTTTAATGATTTTAAGAAGTCGGATTAAACTGATAAACACGGTGTCTTAACCACAACATCGCGTTCCTATCAAGTTTTTGGCGCCGTTGCCGGGGAAGGAATAGATGCTATTTTTTTCTTTGATTTTTTTGATTTTTTTTTATAAATTAATTATTTTTTTTTAATATTACTTACTAATTTTTTTATTTATTTTGTAGGAAAAAAAAGAGAAAACGAAGAAAGCATCAAATTTTGGTGAGATCAATCCTAACCCTAGTCCTCTTTCCTTTTTATTTATTTATTTATTTATTTATTTTTAAATTAATTTAAAAAAAAAAATATCCATTTAAACCTAATTAAAAGTCTCATGATAAGATTAGAAACCCTAACTGTTTAGAGCATGTATCATATTAGTTTTATTTTTATTTTTATTTTTTTTGGTGATTGCTGGAGGCAAGGTAAGCCTTTCAGAATTCAATTAGTTACATGCATCTAGTTTAAATTGCATAGAACCCTTTGATTGAAATTTTTTTTTTGTGCATATCATATTAAATCAAATTAAGGGCAACAACCCAATTAAATAAGATAAGGTGGGGATTTGATCACCCTTCCTTAGCCCACAAACAACCAACCAGCATCCTGCATTGACCTAAGCCTTTAATTTTAAAATCAATTAGACATCAACCCTAGGAACTCGAGCTCAATAGGACAAGGAATCCTAAGAGTTGAACCAGGTTAGGATAAGTCAATTTGACTGGTGTCTAGGAAAGTGGTTCAGGGACGATTGGGCCCGAAGGAAGGTGGTTTCTAATTGGTTCCGTTCGCTTACCTGGCCAAGCACAATTGGTGTCTAAGGCAAGCAACGGGGGGACTCCCACCGACCTTACACTTACCTGGCCAGTTGATTGGCTAATCCTACACTTGGAGGGCTTGAAGGTGACCTTGGCAGTTAGGAGCTGTCTAGATCTAGGATAACCCTTAGTCAGGATTGATTGACCAACTTGATTGCTAACCAACATCAAACCTAATTAAATTTAATTCTTCTCTCTCTTCTTAGTTCTAGGACTCCTTAGGACCTCTTCTTGAGAACTTTTCTTTCTCCTCTAAAAAATAAAATAAAATAAAAATTAAATTAAACTAACTAAAAAAATATTAAAAATAATAATTAAATTAAATTTAATTAAATTAAAATTAATAAATAAAAAAATTAATTTATAATAAAATAATAAAAATAATAATAAAAAAATATTCTAAATTTTTTTTGAACCATACATTAGGGTTACACTAATACATGCATGGTAGGAAATCGCTTTTTCTGATTTAGTTGAACTTAATTGAATGGTTGATTCACATTAAACATAATAATCAAATGGCTAATATGAATCTAATAGTCCAAAAATTAGATAAAGTTGACCTTCTTGCTCAAAAAAATAGATCAACTCCTAACCCTAGGTCAACAATCATCTTCTAATTATCAGGAGAATTATTCAATCTGTGCTAGTCCAACCCATCATGTAAGTGAATATCCTATGACTGCACAATTTCCATATTTTATCCAAGAACAAGTTCAAGCTACTCAAGGATACTCCAAATTGATTAATGATCCATTTTCAAATTCATATAATTCAGATTGGAGTAACTTTAATTTTTCTTGGACATCCCAACAGACTCAGGCTCAGACCCAAATTTCACTTGAGCTATCAAAATAAGACCCAATATCAAAATTATGCCTATAATAATGGTCAGCCTAGTCAGTTTAACCAGCCATCATATTATAATCAGCCTTCATACCCACCTCCTCAACAGACCAATCTAGCTGATGATAGATTTAACCAACTTCAACAATTAATTCTGAACTCAACAGCAATCTATCGCCAGACTAGAAGCTCAAATAGGATAATTAGTTGAGTCTAACATGAGGAGAGAACTAGATCAACTACCGAACCTACCAATTTCAAACAACCCACCTAATGACCACCAACCACCTGGATTAAATTATCAATTCTAATGTTTCATCTAAGAATCTCCAATTTGAGAATACCAAAGTAATTTCCTGAACTTAAAAGCTATAGGATTCTTATGGACCCATACCAAGATCAGGTGAGAGAGGCTAGTACTGATGCTAGCCAAAATAAAAATTTAGAGGAACTGGTTAGTACTGAGACTAACCACATAGAAGAACCCAAGCCAGGAATTAGTACTGATGCTAGTTCCAGTTTAAATGAGATAGAAATAAGGGAAAAAAGAGAATAGATGATTTACCCGAGACTTATAAACCTAATATCCTATTTCCCTTCAACCCTAGAAGCCTGGTTCTTCTTATAAAAATCAAAAGGCATGTAATGAAATGTCAATGGAGTTGTTTAAGCAAGATCACATATTAATTTACCTCCAGAATTAAAATCCGCCTTTAGTCACCATTCCAGCACCCATTGAATCAAACTTAACTCCTAATTCAAAAACTCCATTCATGAGCATTTTAGAAGAACAAATAGGAGAAATTCTTAATAAACATGGGTCTGAGAATGGAATCACAAATTATATCCCTAAAATTAACAATGAATTATATCAATAATGGGATTATAAATCAACTTTCTGAGATTGGCAATCCAAAACCATTGAAATTTGTCAATCCAATATTCGACACAGGATAGTGTAAGCTGCATTGTGTCTGGCTGAAGACGGTAAACTTAGCGCTTGTTGGGAGGCAACCCAATATTTAGTTTTTATCTAATTTATCTTTTTAGTTTATTTTCTTTTTAGGATAATTTGAATAAGTTGGAGGGAGAGCTCAAATTTTCAAAGGCATGTGCTGGACCAAAAAAAAAAAAAAAAATAAATAAAATAAAAAAAAATAAAAAATATACTGAGTTAGGTGTATTCTTTCCATGTTCTTTATTACATCCTTTATTTTTTCTTCTCCATTGAGGACAATGTCGATTAAGTTGGGGGGAGAGAAAAATAAAAAAATTTTAAAATTTTAAGTCCTCGAAAAAGTTAGTATTTAGTATTTAGACACCTGATTATGCTTAAGAATCGAATTAAACTAAGCATTTTTAAAAAGAAAATTGATGCACAGATTAGAGAATCTATGAGATATTGAGGAATCAAGTATTAAGAAAATTCAATAAAGAGTTAAGTCTAGAACATAAAATTTTTTTTTCTTGGAGCATTTCTAATTATTTCTACTAGCATCAAAGAAAAGTCTACTTTTTATAGGCTTGTGTAGGGTAACTATACGTTTCTTCATATAAAAATTTATTTTAATAAAATAGTTTTCCAAGTACTTCTCACTGAGTAACCGGGCCTCTTTGCCTAAGCAAGCATTGAGTTTCGCATCAAAAGGTGGGAAGGGCAAAGAAGCTCGTTGTAAAGCTAGTCTTAACTCGTAGCCTATTTGATTCGAGCTAGTAAGCCCGAGGGGTATTCTATACCTAGTGCCCTAAAGCCAACTGGTTTGGGAGTCATTGGCCCAAGACTCGCTACATGGATCAAATAGAAAGCTTAAGGAGTTAAGACACTCAATAGTGGTACAACGTTAAAAAAAAAAAAAAAAAAAAAAAAATTGGTTTTCCCACCGAGTAACCGGGTCCCGTTGCCTAAGTAAGCAATGATATTCGCATCAAAAAGTGGGCAATGTGAAAATAAAAATTAATAAATGAAGGATGGAAGTAGCAATACACTGCCTATATGAAAGTTTAGACAAATCAGAGATAAAAGTGGAATAATTTAGAAAAAATTCTGAAAAATTTAATGTTCTTTACTTAATTTTTCTATTGATAAGTATTAATACCCCAATGATATATCTCATTTAAGCTCTACTGAATATCAATGGCCATTTTGAAAATTGCTTAGGTAAAATTCGAAACTCTAAAGTTAAAAGGTATTTAAAACTAAATTCTTTCTTTACTCGAGGACGAGCAAAGCTTAAGTTGGGGGGTGTGATAAGCATCATAAATTCACCAATAAAAGTATTAATTTATTAATTAATTTATATTAATTTTTAAGAATTATTAATCAATTTATATATAATTTTTGAAAAATTCATATTTTTATTAATTAAAAAATTAATTAAAAATAATAAAAAAATAATAAAAATTAAAAAATAAAATTTTATTATCAATAGAAAGAGCTCATTTTTTTGATCACAACGAAATAAATTTCAAGTAAAACGGAGCTAAAATGGAAAAGATATGAATTTTTTAAAAATATAAAAAAATAAAAATAAAAAAAAAGAAAATGGCTCAGCCGGCTCCGCAAGCCGAGCCACCAAGCCAAGCCAAGCCATCAAAGCCGACTCAGCCGTTGAAGCCATCAGCCGGTCCACGATCTAGGCGTGGACCGCCAGCTCAGCAAAATCCGACGAATCAGAGATTGCCACGTGGTGGACCTAGACCCCACAGGGCAATCTGGTCATTTCACTTTTCGACGACAGAAGCACTGCTTGGCTGCGGTGTGCGGTGCGGCCGGTCCATCCGGTCCATGGGAATAGTAATTGCGCGATCGGACGGCTGCAGTTGATTGCGGTCATGATCGGACGGCGGTGGTGATTTTCAGGCTTGATTCAAATTCTATTAAGCGATCTGGCGCGATCCAATGGCCAGAAAACCAAGTGATGAAGATCCGACGGTCCAGAATGCTGCCGGCGGTGATCAAGACTCCCAAAGCACGATTTGCGGCCAGATTTCCTCGATCAAGCGCGATCCAACGGCCAGAATTTAATCCGACCCGATCTGAGCTTGATCTGCATCCGATTTTGATGATTTTTGGACCGTTGGATTTCTATTGAACGGCTAGATTTTATCAGATTTATTAGAGTCATATCAAAGCTATTTTAATTCAAATTTTATCCAAATTTTTTTATATTTTTACGATTACAAAGGCTATTAGTCCCATATTGCCTTTAGAAAAAAATATCCAGCCCTCCTAGCTCTATAAAAAGGACCCCAGGCCATCAGAAATCAATATCTCCGATCAAGGTGAAGCTTTGGTATAGGGCGAAGCCAGGCTATGGGTTAAAGGCTGCTTCGAAGCAACGGGTGCCGAGAAGAAGAGCCGAGCTTCTACACCATCTTTCTGCCAATGCCGATCCAAGATCAGAGATCAGGCTATTTTATTTTATTATTTTTTTTTTAAATTTTATGTATTTAAATTTTGAAATTTTAGTTAATAAAAATTTTATTTTTGCATTTTAATTTCTTTCTTTTTATTATAATTTAATTTTTGCACTTTAAATTATTGCTTTGCAAGTAGATGCTAAGATCTAACTAGTAGATCTTAGTACTAAGTTTAAATTCCTACACCTTTTAATTTTCGCTTTTAATTTTTCGACTTCACTTTTGATTCTAAAAATTTTTTTCTTCTTTTCTTTTCAAAAATCAAAGATTTCAAATATAAAAACACTACCTTCCCTGTGGATTCGACCCGACTCACTACTATCTATGCATTTTTAATGATTTTAAGAAGTCGGATTAAACTGATAAACACGGTGTCTTAACGACAACATCGCGTTCCTATCAGGCTACTTTAGGTTACTTCAGAAAGTTATTAGTCATTACATGATCTTTGCACTAGAAAATAGTGATGTTAAAATAGAAAAGTTTTATTGAAGGAAAGTTACTGATAGTACATTCTCAAGTTTTCTGAATTCTAAGGCTACGGGAGAGTTGTTCCTCCGAGCTCCTTCAAGCGATAAGTTCCAGATCGGATAACCTCCTCTATTTCATATGAACCTTCCTAATTCAGAGCGAGTGATTCTGAGGCTGTGAGATAGCCGTTCGTCGAAGTACCAAGTCCCTTACTTTGAATATCTTTTCTTTGATTTTTGAATTATAGTAGCGAGCTACTTTTTGCTTGTAGGCTGCCATCCAAACTTGGACTTTCTTCCATTTTTCTTCTAACAAGGCAAGGTTAACCCTAAGGTTCGGTGAGTTTTACTGCTCATTGAATGTCATGACTCGTACTGATGGAAGTTTAAGTTCTATTGGAATGACTGCTTTTGTTCCAAAAGCTAAGATAAATGAGATCTCCCTAGTTGGCAATCTTTGGATAGTTCGGTATGCCTAGAGCACATGATAGAGTTCATCTATCCAAGTTTCCTTCGCTCTCTCAAGTCTTGCTTTGATATCTTGCAGCAGAATCCTGTTCGTCACTTTGACTTCTCCATTTGCTTGTGGATAGACGACTGATGTAAAATGGTGGGAAATGTTCAGATCTTCATTAAATTCGATAAATCTTGCCCCGATAAACTACCACTCATTATCAGTTGTAAGAGTTTAGGATAGATCGAACCAGCAGATGATTGATTTTCAGATGAAGTCCTGCATCTTGGCTTCAGTAATTTTTGCCAATGGTTCACCCTCGATCCATTTGATGAAGTAATTGATTGCAACTAGGAGAAACTTTTGTTGCCTGGATGTTATTGGAAAGGGGCTAAGTATATCCATTCTCCACTGTGCGAATGGCTATGGTGTGCTTAGTGGAGTAAGCTCAGAGGTCGGTTGTCTTTATATATTTGCATTTCTCTGACAGCGGTCATATTTTTTGACATACTCTATAAAATTATGGTACAATATCGGCCAATAGTATCCCTGCTGAAGTAGTCTTGATGATAAGAATCTGGCTCCAACATGACTTCCACAAATTTTTTCATGCACTTTCCATAATGCGAAGTCGGCTTCTAAAGATCGGAGACATCTCAAGAGCGGTAGAGAATACGACTTTTTATATAGCTTGTCTTCATACAGAACATACCAAAAAGCTTGATTTCTAAGCTTCTGAGCTTCTTTCGGATCATAAGGGAGAGCTCCATCCTTGAGGTAGGCAACTAGTGGGTCAATCAAGCTCGGTTCACGCTCAACTTGCATAACAGACTATGACTCCTTTGAGCTTGGGCACTTTAAAATTTCAAAAAATATTTCTTTGGATAGTTTGGCTGGGGCTAAAGTGGTCAATTTAGAAAGAAGGTCGGCTCTTATATTCTCTACCCTTGATATCTGTTGAATACTAAAATCATTGAAGGTTGGAGTCAAGTTTTTCACCTTCTCAAGGTATTTTATCATGCTTTCCTCTCGAGCTTCATAACTACCATTGACCTATCCGACCACTAGTTGAAAATCACTACAGACTTAGAGCCGGTCTGCTTCTAACTCTTTTGCTATTTTTAACCCAGCGATCAAAGCTTCATATTCTATCCCATTATTAGTTACTGAAAATTCAAAGTGCAGTGCATATTCGGTGATGACACCTTCTGGATAAACCCAGATCAATCCTGCATCCACTTCAGAAGCATTGGACAAGCCGTCCACATATAAGGCCCAAAAATCTTCAGAGAGGTCGGCCCTTTCAAAGGCATCCATTCCATGAAGATGCCTTAATTGGCTGATCTGTGAGAAGTGTTATGGAGGGCCCCTAAAAGCAAGATCGGAGTCTCCTAGCAGCAATTAGAAGAGCATAAGTCAATTTTTCTAATTTAGAGTACCTAATCTCTGCATCCTTCAGGATTCGATTTATGTAGTAGACCGATCACTACACTTTCATTTCCTCCTTGATCAGGATTACTGCCAGGGCTACTGGAGAGACTGCTATGTATAAGAATAATTCTTCTCCAGGCTCAGGCTTTACCAGCAATGGAGGTGAGTCGAGGTAGTTTTTAAGCTCCTCGAATGCTTGTTGGCATTCCGTCATCCAGTAGAAGTTTTTTGGCTGCTTGAGATCTTAAAAGAAGGGCATGCATCGCTCGATGGATCTTGAGACAAAGCAGTTTAGGGATGCCACTTTTTTGATCAGGCATTGAACTTCTTTAATTATTTTTAGAACAGTCATTTCTTGAATACCTTAGATTTTCTATGGATTTGCTTCAATCCCGTGCCTTGACACCATGAATCCTAAAAATTTCTCTGAAACCACTCTAAAGATGCACTTGGTCGGATCCAGCTTCATCTTATACTTCTTAAGTGTATAGAAGATCTCTTTGAGGTCAGCGACGTGGTTCATTGAAGCTCGACTTTTGATGAGCATATCGTCCACATACACCTTCATATTGCGGTCGATCTATTCTTTGAAGATTTTGTTGATCAGGTGCTGGTACGTTGCTCCTGCATTTTTTAGGTCAAAAGGCATAATCCTATAATAGTAAAGACCACGGTCAGTAACAAAAATAGTTTTCTCCTCATCCTCTGGTGCTATCTGAATTTGGTTGTAGTCAAAAAAGACATCCATAAAGGTGAGAAGCTCGTGGCTTGAGATTGCGTCCACCAGTTGATCAATCCTAGATAAGAGGTAGCTATCTTTTGGATAGGCTTTGTTTAGCTTTTTGAAGTCTATACACATCCTCCATTTATTATTTGCCTTTTTGATGAGCACCATGTTTGAGACCCAACTCGGATAGTTAACTTTTTGGATGAATCCAGTCTTGAGGAGCTTGTCAACTTCTTCTATAATTGCTTTTTGCCTTTTCGGAGCATGGCTGCGCATCTTTTCTTTTACCGACCGACACTTGGGATCAGCAGCCAGTCGATGTTCCATAACTTCGGCATCAATCTCCGACATATCCACTGAAACCTAGGCAAAGACATTCGCATTCTTTTGAAGAAAGGTGATGAGTTATTCTCAAATCTCACTCTCCAAGTTGGAGCCAATCTGCACAGTGTGCTCTGCATTCTCGTCATCCAAGGACACGACTACAAGGTCTTCCATAGGCTCGACCCACTCCTCCATAAGGTCATTGTGCACATCTAGCCCATCAACGGGGCAAACATCGGGCTGGATATTTTTCTATAAGATAATGGAGTAATAGTGCCTTGCTAAGGCCTGGTCTCCGCTAATCTCTTCAATTTCGTAGCTCGTTGGAAACTTCATCTTTAAGTAATAGGTTGATGCCACAGCTTGGAGTGCGTTCAAGCCAGGTCGGCCATGAATAGTGTTGTAAGCAGATGGAGCTTTTACGACTAAAAAATTGACCTACACTCTGGCTAGCCTCGGACATTGTCCTGCAGCCATAGTCAGAGTTATTATGCCCTCAACTGGCATGGCATCACCAGTGAAGCCTACCAATAGGAAATTTGTAGGTCCTAAATGATTATTAGGCAAAGATATTTTTGAGAAAGCATCATAAAATAAAATATCAGCAGAGCTTTCATTATCTATCAGAATGCGGCACACATCATAGTCAACAATATTTAAAGAGATTACAACCACATCATTATGTGGGAATTGAACTCCTTGAGCATCTTCGTTGGTGAAAGCAATGGGCTTCTCAGTTCTCTGCCTCTTCTTAGGCTCTGCTGATCTACTAGTCTCCCCTCATCGAAGTTTCCTAGAGATGGTGTTGATGATACCGAGGGGTGGTCGATCTGATTCCTATTCCTTCCTTTTTGATGGTTCTAGCTGCGGTAGTGCCCTCGGTAGATCTTGCCACCCTTCAGGCCAACATCACAGGAATTGATCGAGCCTACCCCATCTGATGAGCTCTTGGATCTCATCTTGGAGCTGGATACACTCCTCAGTATTATGACCATGGTCACGATGATAGAGGCAGTACTTATTAGGATTGCGCTTGCCGGGGTGAGAGCGCATCCTCTCCGATCTAGGTAGTTGCTTCATGATTTCTATCAGTACTTATATTTTTAGAGCATTGAAGGGGGCCTAGTTATGAAACCTTCGGAGGGAGGAGCCTCATCGTGCCCTTCTATCAGGGCTTCTTTGCTTCCGAGTCCAGAGAGGAGTTCGGGCTCATTTGCACTCAGGGAGAGTTCGAAAGTACGATCGAGCTTCATTTGTCTTTTCTTCCTCAATGGGTTTGCCTGGCTCATCAATTCGCCGCTCTCCAGTGGCTTCACTGTCCTTAGCCTTGAAGGCCTCTTCCACTCATGCATATCCTTCGGCCCGAGCCAGCATATCGACAAAATTCTTAGGGTACTTCTTCTCTAGGAAGAACAGTAGATTGTTCTTCTAAAGGCCATTTTTTAGTACGGCCATAGCAACAGACTAGTCTAGATTTTGAACTTTCAAAGCAGCTGCATTGAAGTAGTTGACATAGGCTCGGATGGATTCTTCCTCTTGCTGCTTGATGTTGATGAGGGATTCTGAGTCTCGCTTGGGATGACAGCTACTAACAAAATGAGCCACAAACTGATGGCTCATCTGATCAAAAGAAAAGATGGTATTCAGCTTGAGGGCCAAGTACCAATTTCTAGTTGCCCCTTTTAAACTAGATGGAAAAGCTCGTCATAGGATAGCGTCGGGTGCGCCATGGAGCAGCATCATTATTCAGAAGGCCTCCAGATGATCAACCAGATCGGAGGTTCCATCATAGCTCTTGAATTGGAAGAGCTTGAAGTTTGATAGGATCAGTTCCTGTATGATGCGGTGAGAGAAAGGAGGGTCAGTACTATAGGAGGGGGGTGCATGGCAGAGTTCTTCAATCTGTCGATTCATCTCTTATAGTTTTCGATCCAGATCCTCTCAATCATGGATCTCCAAGGTCTTTTGGCTGAACAGAGGCAAAGTCCCCCCATGGGTAGAGTCATGATCAGAGCAGGAGCTCTCAACCCTCTGCTTCCTCTTTTCGAAGGTTACTGGCCGACTAGCCCAAGTTGACTACCTCCAGATCGGATCATAAAGTTTAGGAGAAGCCTATTCTGGCTGAATCAGCATCGGAGGCTGCTGCTGCTACATGGCCTGCATCGCTTCCATGAGGCCGTGAACCTGTAGCACTAGCAGGTTGAACTGCTCTGCGTCCACCATTGCTATAGGTGGAGCTTGAGTCATTGGAGATGAAATAGGGGCAGGCAAATTTGGATGGAATCTAGCTACGGAGGCCATCGACTATCGGATAGAAGCTTTTCTGGGAGGCATCTTTTCTGGGAAGGATGACCTCGGAGAAGAAAAGGAGAATTCTCTATTGAGTACTCCTTTAAGAACAATAGAATCTTAGAAATGGAGGTTCAGTGCTCTTCCTCTAGTGCCAATCCTATTGGTGTAAAATCTGAATGCCGCCAAAGGAGCATCGAAGTCAGAGAAGATGAGGTCACCATTGATGACCTGCAAGACAAGTCTCGTCCAGAGTCTGGAGTGGGTGACTTCGATAAGACCCTTCGACGATCAAGTTAGCTCTTTCGACCAAAAAAAATGGAGTACTCAGGAGAGAAAATTGTAGGGTATCGAGAAGGAGAAGAGAGCCTAGAGAAAATGAATCTAGAGAATTTCTTTTATAGATGGAGCCTGTAACAAACTGATAGCGAGAGCCATAATTGACTGGTGGTGGGCCGCTCGAAATCACGTGAAGTTTGTTATGGAGGTAGTGTTTGTTATCGTAGTGTGCCAGTCCATTGAGATTTAATAGTCGAAGTTTGGAGGAGTAGGCGTCAGTTAGTGTTAAATCTTTGGGTTACATCAATACCAAAGAAGTTCGGACTCCTCTTAGACAGTCTGTGGGTGAGTTAATTTGTGTGTGGAGCTAGGTTCATGCAGAGATCTTTCTGGATGACTGCGAAAAGTTTGGCTGCTAGAGGAGTCTGGAAGGAGTTCGGCTGCTGGAGAAATCTGAAAGGAGTTCGACTGCTGGAGGACTCTGGGAGAAGTTCGACTACTGGAGGAATTCGACTGCTGGAGGACTCCGGAAGAAGTTCGGCTACTGAAGGAGTCCGAAAGAAGTTTGGCTACTGGAGGAATCCGGAAGAAGTTCGGCTGCTGGAGGACTCCGGGAGAAGTTTGACTGCTGGCGGACTCTAGAAGGAGTTCGGCCGCTGGAGGAATCTGGGAGAAGTTCGGCCGCTGGAGGACTCCGAAAAAAGTTTGGTTGCTGGAGGACTCCGAGATAAGTTCGGCTGCTGGAGGAATCCAGAAGAAATTCGGCCACCGGAGGAATTCGGGAGAAGTTCGACTGCTGGAGGACTTCGGAAGAAGTTCGTGATTGAAGTTCTTCCATGATTACGAGTTACACTTGGGTGAGCACCAAATCAAACTTTGGTGGGAATGAGGTTTACCTCCAACACTTTCTTTTCTTTGGAGTTTGCGATGCTGATAAATTTGATCAGATATATGCAATGCAAAATTCCATGTAGTCCAAGAATGATGAAATAATTGTAATTGAAAAGTTTTTTTTTTATTTTTTAATAATAGTTGTGAAAACAAGAGATAGACTAGGATTAGGCGGAGGGGATCTCCACTTAAATCTGGTGAAGTCTTGATTACACAATGGAAGTCTCATATCTAGAGCCGTTGTACATGATCTACCAACTTTAGATTGCTTAGATTACTTGCATATAAAAAAATATTTGATTTGGAACCTTTACTCCATGCATCAAGTCTAAAAATTTGTAAATTATATAATTTTTTTGGTATCCATGTAGGTTACATGCATATATATTTTTTTGGTAAAGGAAACGCCTATTAACTTAAAAGTGACGTCGTCAGAGTATACATATTGATAGAGAGACAGAAATGAACATGGTGGATTATATTTAACGGCTGTGATCCTCTTTGTAGAACTTTCATTACCTATATTAGATCTTATGGGATCTCAGCGGATGTTTAGTTGACATATCTTAGTGAAAATAAAAGTAATCTTTCGTCATCTATTTTACTTTACCCTATTTTTGTGGCTATTTAAAAGCTGTAAAAGACATACAGCGAAGAAAGCCTTTCTGTTTGGTGAAAAAACGAAAGCCATTTTATTATGCTATTTTGCAGAATTTTCAATGAACTATATTTGTGTGGAAAATATTTAGATTACAAAAAATATTTTCTACACCGCACGTTGTTAGTATAGCTCATAGATACCATCCATAATGATTCACTCTCACATAGAGCTCACATGTGGCATCTAATAACTTTTTTATTTTTTTTTATTTTTTTTTATTTTAATTTTATATGAGAATAAATAATCATAAGTGATATCTACGAAGCTATATCATCTATAGTGTAGAAATTTTTTTTTTTTGATTAATGCCATTAAAAATAAGTAAAGTTGGTATTATCAAGCGTCTCCATATTGCTGGCTCTTGTGGCTCCCTTATGCCTAAGACGTCGCAGACTTCTTCGCTCACAATGTATCATTTTATGCCATCTTTTATATTTGCTCGGTTCAACAAAATTATCATGAGGTAAAGTGGTCACATAATGTTCATAATTATTAGAAAAAAAATGTAACAAGACATAAAAATAAACATCCAATCAATAAAAGCTAAATGTACGGAAATTACACATCCCATGACGTAGAAAATAGCATGCTGAAAGGTTTTCAATTGATTGGGGCGATCCTACCTGAATGTGGTACGGTCCCTCAATGTACCGACCCGATGGCAGAACACGTTGAGTTTTTCATTCCATAATGTATTCGCATTCGAGCAACCATGTTGGCAGGGCCAACTTGTTGGATTGGTTAGCAACTATTCAAGGATAGAAAAATTGCACACCACCGGCGGTGGACGTGCAGTCTATGTGCGGTCATGCATCATCCCTGATGATTGGCTCATGTATGAGATTTGAGCATGATGCATGATTTTTTTTTTTTTTTTTGATCTCGCATGTGGACCAATCACCACACAGCCCACCATGCACAAAAAATCTCTTCATAGGTGTTGCTTAAAAGTGTTTGCTTCAAAAATAGAGCGATTGGTCCGGCATAAGGATGCTGAAGTATCTTGCAAAATAAAATTTGAACAGGACGATTTGACTCCGACGAGGATCCTTCGATGCTCAAATCAGTAGAGAATGAAGAAGCAACAACGGATTCTCTGAGAGAAATTTTTTGCTTACCTAAGTTCTCAGGACTTATGATATTTGTAGAGAAAATGCTTTGCGGACGTTATGCTGTTCTATTAATTTAGATCGCTAATCATATCATTCTGATGTCAAGGCCATTTTTCTAAAATAGGAGGCTGTTATTGGCATGATCAAGATACTTTATCTGCTCCCACGAGTTCAGGCATAGTGGAAAATAGTTTGGTCGTGGCTGAATTATAAATGTATCGTTGCTTATCCATAAAGGAAATTGCCAAATGTACCGAGGAGCTATTCGTTCGAGGTGATTTAAGAGGTTGGATGCTAAACGAATTGTTGTCAGAAGAAACAGCTCAGAAGCGCTCTTCGGTTCGTCCTTTGGATCAGAGGACATGAGGATAGTCCCCTTGTCTCAGCATGCTAATATCTCTATACCTATTCAAGGTGCTTTGATCATTAATTGGATCAATCTGAGGTGTTTACGTTACTATCATAATACTATCTCCTAGTATTGAGTTTGAGAATCAGATGAAAGAATTATTCCCCAAATGATGCCTCGGATCGAATAACATATCCTTTTATTTTCGATTGTACTTCTGGCATTTAGTGATTGATGATGTTAGTTTATGGCATGGGCTATTGGAAGCGGCCACCATCGAGGGGACCACTCAGCTCTTAATACTTTTGAGAGAATAATTCGACGTCTTTTTATCTTCACTTTTCCTCTTTTAAATACTCGTGGAAGGTGAGCGATGGAGACAACTATGGAAACAACACTTTCCGTCTTCCACTTAGAACTTTCTTCATGAATCTTGGGGGCAAAATGGATCCCGCATTGGTGAGAATTTTGCAGTTGTCATCTACTCAGAAGAGACAGGCTACGATTTCGTCTGCCCGATCTACAACTCCTAGAGATATTGCCACTAAGGCTTTGGATATTGCTCCTCCGGTCGTACCCCTTCTTATTCTAGTGAATATGAGGGGCCAAAATCCTTTGTTGGTGAGTGAGCCAATGAATCAAACAATGGAGGCCAGGGCTGGACTGACAGATCTGGCAAAAGGGGTCGTGGTCGTGCCAGTGGATTTGACGGTGGAAACTATTAGGAATAGTATCTCAAAGCCAATCATCAATCTATTGATAGTTGAGCTATATTCTTATATTTGTATATAAATTAATAATAAATAAATATTATTTTGGCATTTTCATCATAAATTCTTTGCATCTTCTTATGAATTTCAATGTTGTGATGAAGTCCTTAGGATTATTTAGAATTGATAAAGGAGGATTTATCGTTGAGTCCTTAAATCTATTCGCAACCAAATGATACATAGTTACCAAGGATGATAACATTTATCGAGTGTAGGTCATTATGTGCCATATGAGTTGGTCGTCCTCTTAATCAAGAAGTGTGAAGACACTGGTATGGCATGTAGGTGAGATATAGGGGTACATCTGCACTGAACGTGACCATCTCTAGAGCTTTCTGCTGTCAATATTTGCTCCGAAGGGATATAGATATAAGTGTCCTTTTGATTTGAGACCACTACGGTGACTTTCAAACAACTTGCTGTGCTTTGGTGCTGGACTATCTAAATTTTTAATTTAGTGATGAAAGATTTCTAGGTATAGTCAAGTACTTGAGGAGTTGGTGCGTGTATCAAGATGGGATTGACCACTTCAAGTTTCAGAAGTTGTGTTCAATTGTATTTCAATTTAGCAAACCGTGGTTAGGATAGTCCTTGTGAGGAATAATATGACTAATTATGTTGAGATACAATATGAATGGATTTTTCAGAGTTGGTAGTTTAACTCTGAGTCATTCTATACACAGAGGTTAAAGGGATGAATTATATGGTAACCATATTCGAGTAGGTTCTAAATATTGCGATTGCAACTATTCAATCTATCTGAATATCGGGTACCATTGCTAGATAGTCACATCGATTAGTACAGAAAGTGATTCCTATGCTTCTGGCTTAGGTTCAAACCTATAGGATCACATACATTAGATATTCCTATCTGATCTGATGGCTGATGAAGAATCCCATTGGACTGAAACTCTATGGTTAAGAGTCCTATTGGACTGAAACTCAGCGATTAAGAGTTCTACTATATTAGAAGTTTGAGTTTTACTTGTCTGGGACTCTATGATCATGAGTTCCATTTATTTAGGATATTGGAGCTCAGAATCCTATTGATTTGGGATTTTTCGAACAAGAGTTTCATATGGATGGGACTCTATTGCTCGGACACCCACTGAATTTAGACTCTATGTTTATGAGAGATTTAATTAGTGATTTATTATTAATTAGCTCAATTTAATAGAGTAATGAAGTTTGAACCAAGTCCAATTAAATTGGATTTAGTTGTGTTTGATCCGATTAGGTTATGAGATGACCTAATCACTGAGGGAATTTATTTTCTGATTTGATCAAGAGTTGGACTTAATTAATTTTTAATTTAATTAAAATTTAATTAAATTTAATTAAATCTAAATAAGTTGGATTTAATCTTGTCTAATTGGATCTAGCTAAATTGGTTTGGATTAGGTTTAATTGGATCAGGTCTATTAAGACTAGTTTTCCCTAGCACCACCTAGACTTGCACCTATTCTCTTTTCTATGAGAATTAGATTCTCATAAAAACTTCTCCACGCACAAGAGAGGGTGCACGCCTGGTTTCTCATGCCCTAGTGGATAAACTTTGGTTAGTAGCCATTCAAATTCAAATGGAGTTTGAATTTGAATAGGCAACTACCTTATCCCCATCCTCCCACATGTATTAGACTCTGATTGGTGCAAATAAAAGAAGGAATTTCCTAGGGTGAGCACACATCCCAGAGAGTGAGAAACTAAGTTGCGTGAGCCCCCTTCTGCATGAGGAAAAATTCAGAAAAGTCCCAAGAGAGAATAGAGAGAGAGGCATAGGGTTTGGGTGAGTGCTGC
This sequence comes from Cocos nucifera, assembly GCA_006176705.1. Lineage (NCBI taxonomy): Eukaryota > Viridiplantae > Streptophyta > Magnoliopsida > Arecales > Arecaceae > Cocos > Cocos nucifera. The sequence goes on from QRFJ01002662.1 coordinate 80,230, forward strand.
CCTAGAATTTTTGCCTAGGGTTTGGGGAGAGATTTTATGAGTTCTGAGCGTCAAAAATTTGCAAGATTTTTAGGACAACTTCCTCATTTTCTCTACTATCTTTGCTAGTCTTCCAGAGCATCTAAAAAATTGGTGAATGAAAATCAAAGCAGTTTGATCAAAATTAGTCATCAAAGCTTCCGACGTCGAGCTAGCACTTGGAAGGAGCTGATCGAAATCAAGACCTCATGTGGACGATCCATAGAGGCTAAACAACATGTGTGGCTGCATCGTGATAAGAGGACCATCCTAATGGAGTATCAGTTGTAGCGATTGACTATCCATGCAAGGTATTATGTTTTAAACACAAGTAGATAGTAATAGTAAATATGATTTACTGCATGCTATTTTCATTTTCAAATTTTTAATGCATATATATCACATTAAGGTCCTAGTTGTAGGGTTTTGTTGATATAATCAATGGTTCATAAAATTAATTAGATTAATTTTTAAATTTTACTGTAAGATTTTTTTTAAAAAATTCAAAAGTAGAGTTAGAAATTCTGCACTATTTTTTCAATGATCTCAGAGCACTAGGTAGTTTAATGTGATGTATATATTTTTTAAATTTGAAAGTAGCATATTATATATATTCTATATCCAAGTAGCTTAGTAATCAAGCTTGAATGAGCCATCAAGCTATCCGATCATAAGGGATAAGCATGGTTTAAAGGCCATCTCCTCCCATTCGATAGGGATCTCTTATGGCGGTACGAATGTCATCGTGAACTCATTCATGAAGATAAATGATAAAAAAAATTTTAAAAATATTTTAATCTATAATTTTAATCATGAATATTATAGATTAGATCTAAATTTAGATTCATGATTTTATTTATGTATTATACATAAATCTACAACTAGTAGCTGTTTATAAAATGAGCCGATCCATTTTTTGAAATGAGTTGACCCATTTAGTGGACAGTACTAGATTATAAAAATTCATTCAAAATTTAAAAATTATTTTCAAAATACCAAACTCCAACCCATTAGTCCAAAACTTAATTAAAAATTAAAGGTTATGAATTAGGGTCTAGAATTGTGAATTAAAGATCCTAAGTCATGAGCATAAAATTTGGATTATTGAGTTAGAAGAATTAGGTCTATTAATTGGGTTAGACTTAAGGCAGTTTAAAGAATGAACTAAATTAGAGTAATTAATCAAATCTAACTAAATGTTGATTTAGATTAGGTCAAGAACTCTTTAAACTTAATTATAATAGTTGTAGTTAGCCAAGTCTATGTTTTTAACGAGAACCAAATGGACTTGATTCATGGCTATGCGATCAAATCCAGAAGTACAAGATTGATCAAATTGAAACTAATGAATCAATTGGTGTCTAAGGTAAGTTTGGTAGTCTAGACTAGTGATTTTTAATTGGGTGCTACTCGCACATTTGATATTTGATGAGTTAATAGCATATTCCTTCAAATGATTTCACTTACTTGGCCAACCTGGTGAATTAGATTTTGATTAGATCACTTGGTGATTCGAGTTTACCCATGTTAATTAGATAAATTAGTGTGACTGATTTGGGTGCTCCTACGACCGGCTTGAATTAGATTCTTTTTGTTCTGACTTAATGAAGTCAATGGGAGGATTGAAATTGACTGGTTAATCTTCTCACTTCTTCTTAAAATGAGTTAATCAAATCCTCTAAAATTATTAGGTTCTTAAAAATGATATAGTTATGGTGATAACTAGGTCATAGCCTCCTATTAAGTTAAGTGATAATGGATTCATTAGTTTAATAATTATTGGAGAACCAAAGGCCTGGTACTTATTAACTAATGAAATTATCATTCGTAATATGATGATTTGGTTGTGTCATGTCGACTCACAATCATATTGTGGTCTTCTGGAATGTAGAAATAATATCCTAATGACTCTTTAGGATATCCTATGAATCGAGCTCTAAAGGACCTAAACTCTAACTTGTCCGCTTGTTGTCTTTTGACATAAGTCGGACAATCCTAAATTCTGAGATGACTCAAACTTGATTTCTTACTGTGCCATATCTCATACGGTGTGGTAGGAACAGTCTTAGAGGAAACCCTATTCAGTAGATAAATTGAAGTTAACAATGAATATCCCTAAAAAAATTAAGGAGGTTTGTGAAGCTCATCATGGATCGAACCATATCCAATAGGGTTCGATTTTTCTATTCTGAAATCCCGTTGAGTTGAGGTATTTCTGGTGGAGTCCATTGAGAGACTATACCATTTTTCTTGAGATAGTCTAGGAATTTCCGACTAAGGTATTCACCTCCTCGATCTGATCGAAGAACCTTAATGGATTTTCTAGTTTGTTTTTCTACTTCATGTCTGAATTCTTTGAACTTTTCAAAAGCTTTAGACTTGTGTTTCATAAGATACACATACCCATACCTAGACAGATCATCAGTAAAGGTAATGAAGTAGACAAAATTATCTCTAGCCGGCACATCAAATGGGCCGCACACATCTGTATGTACTAGGGCAAGGAGATCTATGGCCCTTTCCCCATGTCCAACAAAAGGGAGTTTGGTCATTTTGCCTTGAAGGTAGGATTCACAAGTTGGATATGACTCGAAAGTCAATGGACTCAATAGCCCATTTTTCTCTAATTTGTTAATCCTATCTTCTGCTATATGACCTAATCTTAGGTGCCATAGATATCTATTATTTGGACTATCCCTAGGTCGTTTGGCATTCACATTTTGCTCGATAGTTAGAATAGGTACATCAATATGTAGCTGATAAAGACCGTTAATAAGAAAACCATTTGCAATTTTATTTCTTTCATAAAGAATGTTACAATGGTCCTTAAAGAAGGTAATCACATAGCCTTCTAGTGCTAAGCATGAAACAGAAATCAAATTCCTGCTAGCTGCAGGCACATAATAATAGTCTTTTAAAACTAAGTCTAAATCAGATGGTAATCGAAGAGGGTATGTTTCCATGGCTACTGCAGCAACTCTTGCTCCATTATCGATGCATAGGATCATGTCTCCATCCCTCAGCCTCCTGCTATCCTCAAGACCCTATATGGAAGTGCACAGATGAGCACTAGAACCAGAGTCAAGCACCCAACTGGATGCAGAAGAAATCGTAAGGTTAGACTCAATAACGAGCATACCTCCAGAAGGACCTTCCTTCTTGTTCTTCAGGGTGGCCAGGTAAGTAGGGCAGTTTCCGCTTCCAATGGCCGTCGCTGTTGCAATGGAAATACTTTCCTTTGGCAGCGGCTTTCATCTTCAGCTCTGCCTTCTTCTTCTTTGCTCCTTCCACCTTCTACTTTTTTGCAGACTTTTTTTTCTTTTCATAAGACTTTCTTTTGGAAGAAGTTCGTTCCATAGCAAGAACTGAGCCTTTAGAACCTTTCATAGAAAGCTCAGCGGTGACCAGCATGTTCATTAATTCGGCCAAGAAATTTTGAAGTTTATGCATGTGGTAATTCATGATGAATTGCCCATATGCATCAGTCAAGGATTGTAGAATACATATGTTCTGTAGATCCAAGTCTAACTTCACACCGAGCTTCTCAAGCTCTTCCAATGTCCTTGATCATCATCAGACAGTGATCTTGGACTGACTGCCCATCACGCATCTTAGCCTTAAAAAGTCATTTCGTGACTTGATACTTGGCTGCGCGACTCTGTTCACCAAACATCTCCTGCAGGTGAGCCAACATTTGGCGAGCAGTCCCTGATATCTTCATGTTGGCGCTGGAGCTCATCAGACATCGAGCCCAACATGTAATATCTGGCCTTATTATCTTCGTCTATCCATTTTTTTAGAGATGCTCTCTGTTCAGTGGATGGATGGGCTGGTAAGGTGGGAGGGTCCTGGTCCAAAACATGGGTTAACTTCTGGAAACCCAAAATAATTTTGTAGTTCCTGAGCCAATCTTTATAATTAGGTCCGGTCAGTCTGTGTGTGTCCAGGATACGTGCTAATGGGTTGGACGCAGATATTTTTCTGTAGAGAGTCAAAGATTCTAGTTAGATATTGTAATTATGACTTGACCAATTTATTTAGAAATTTTATTTTTAAACAAATTAGCTCCCACTATTTTCTCGGATCCCTACACTCCCTCTGTAGAGATGCAAAAATCTCCACGATTAATGATTTCTAGTGGGATGGTGCGGTCTCACCAACTGACTCATCACCTCACCTAACAGTTATTGGTGATGGGTTAGCCAATGAGTGAACAACTCTTGTTCAATGATTCTCTAATCATGGTGCACCCAAACTTGGTCTCTAATTCATGAATCTCACCGTATCCAAAATATTGATCCACTCCTTAGTTAAGTCAGACCCACCATTTGCATAGACTGGGTTCCTAATTGAGTCTCTCACCGTATCCAAAATATTGAGCCCAACTCATCCTCCAGCCCATAGCATCCAATGCCTAATAGACATGGTTGCATCTTTTCGGTGCAACTGAGCCACTGTATCCAGTCGAGAACAATCAACCTGAGAAGGGCCCGCACATCTACAATGGTGGAAGACCTCAGACTTAATCTTTTCTTAGGGAGAATTGATTCAGGTCTCATTAAACTAGACTTGTCATAGTCATAACAATTATGACTAACCTAGTGGCATGGGTTAGCTCGGATTATTGACCACCTCAGATCAGAACTGTGTCAACAGATATGGCCAGGTAAGTGAGATCGGTGGAAGGAATATGCCATTAACTCGTACAAGAATGCATTCAGGTCGAGTAGCTTCCAATTAAAAACCAGTCGGTCGTATGTGCCAAACTTACCTTAGACACCAAATTGTTGAGTCAGAACCAATTGGGTTAGCCTACAATCCAGACTCTAACCTCTGAGCCTAATTAGGTCTTGCTTGATCGTGACTCGATCTTGACCCAGACTTAATCCTATTAGGCTGGTCAATTTAAGCATTGTTGATCCCATCTAACCAACTCTTGATTCAGTTTGATCAACCGCTTAGACCTAATTGAGCTACCCAAGCCCGAACCCAGTATTATGAATATGTCTTAGATCTAAAATTCTCAATTTTAGACCTAATTAATATTCCATAATCTTAATTTTTAATTAAGTAGGGTTCATAAATAAAATATGCACAATAAATCCTAGGGTTTCAGGATCTAGGATTTTGCAGAAAGTAAGTTTTGGATTTCTGATTAAGGATGAACACGCAGCACCCCTACACATCATAAGAACACCCCATCGGATGGGAGGAGAGGGCCTTTAAATCCTTCTTCATTCTTATGATCGGACGGCCAAGAGGAACGCCTTAATCAGGAACATGCAATACTACAAAATAGTTTTAGATCTATATCATATATCTCATATACAAATTAGATCTAATCATGGCATATTTTGCATACATCTCATGTATCGAATCATGCATATTTTCAGATCTAAATTATCTCATAATAATCTAAAAAATTAGATTTAAATTGATCTAATCAAAATAAATTCTAATCTAGACAACTATGTAGAACTATTCTACAACTAGTCTAGACATGCATCAATCATATCTCATATGATGTTTAAAATTAAATAATTTTTATTTACTATTTTTTAGATGTTATTATAATAATTATAATATCAAAAAATAGTAAATAAATAGATCTAAAATATGATTTAATCAAATTAAATTAAAAACATGCAAGACTATTCTATAGAACTATTCTATTTTAGAACTAGTCATGCATATTTTCTAATCTTAGATCCAAATCATTTAATTTTAATTTTTTCTAATTTTAGATCTGATCACATCTCATGTGACATCTAAAATTCATTTATTTTTTAATTAAAATAAATTTAAAATTAGATCTAAATACTTTTAGAACCTTGGCTCTGATACCAGTTGAAGGAAAAATCCTGATTTTTGGACCAGGTTCGTTCAGATCTGATCGGATCAAGAGATATATTTTCAAAAATTTTTTCTTTAATCTAGATTAGATCTATGATATTTTAGATCTAATTATTATTATTTTATAAATTAAAATAAAATTAGATAAATTAAATCAGATTTAATTTATCTTGAAGTGGGTAATCCTATTACCCGTTGATGATCCTGTAAGCAGCGGAAGGTTCTGGATCTAGCCACGCAAGTGCCTGGCCTCTACCGGTATCCACTCGGGCTGGATCTAGAGATCCTCTTCTTCTCTATCATGTCTTCAAAAATTAGATCTGGATCTGATCTGGAGGATCTTCAAAACTCTTTTCGAAGATCAGCAGTTGTCCTTATGCAGCAGTGCAGCCTTCTAGCTTTCAGTCGCCTTTCTCTCATCTGGATCGCACCAACCAAGCTCCAAAACTCTTTTGGACATGGAGAGGAGAGGGAGAAGGTGGGTTTGGCATGGAGGAAGAGGGGAGAGGCAGCCTTGGGGCATGGGGAATTATGATTCAATCATCTTTGAGTTGGGCGTAGGGTCTTATTTATAGACTAAGCTGTGATCCAACTCCTCTTCTTCCCAACCAATCACAACCCTTTGTGAAATCAGATCTAAATCTGATTGGTGGGAATAGAGTCCCCTGGATTCCTCCTTAGAGGTGCCTAAGACCAGTCAAAGTTGGTTCTTAGGAGAACTCTAATTGGAATCCAAAAGGAGATGGAGTCCTTGTCCAACAAGGGACTCCTAGGCGCCTCCAACTTGGGCACACGCCAAGGGTGGCGTGCGCCCTTCTCCTTGCCAGGTTCTGGCAGGGGGACAAGGCCCCCACCAGCTCTCCAATAGGTGCATGACACATGTGAATCAAAAGTCAAAGTATCAATGGTCAACATTTGACCAGTCAAAGGTAGACTTTTGACCAAAGTCAAAGAACAAGAAATGGCAGGTGACCAAAAATGGCAGGTAATGTCTTACAAAATAAGACAACCTTTTCTAACTTGGACAACCTCCAGTCAGACCATATGAAGGCCTCTGATTGAGCACAAACTCCTTTGGCTCAGTCAGGACAACTTATTTATGATAGTAAAAGAAGAACGTTAGGTTCAATCGAGTGCTAGCACGATTTCCTTGAACCTAATTGAATCTCATTCAGATCAATTGAACTAGATCAGTTCAATTGATGATCACCAGATTCAAACCCTTGTTTGTGTGACCCAGTTAGGTTCAGTTCTGTATGGTAATGGGATATGTCATGATCTCTATCATCGACATCATCGAAACTCCTTTCGATGGATCAGAACTCTTCTGATTCGAACAGCTAGAATGATCGATCATCTAAATCATTCTAATTGCTCCCAAAATCCACCAGTGACACCTAGCAGTATATGGTGGCAACCCATCAGAGCTGAATGCGAACCTCTTGGTGCAGCTACCTGTGTGATTAAGTTCTTCTATCTTGAGCCCCGATCAGATTAGGGTTAAGGTGAACTCGTCAAACCCTAGTTTCTGTCATATGATGTAATCATTCGATTCAAGTCCGATGTGAAAATCTAAATAGAAACTCTTTCTATTATTTCACTCTGCCATGGCCATGGGCTTCTGGACTTGATTCTCATGATCATCATAGGGCTGCTCCTCTACCACCGAGGTAGATAGATTCCATCTTGATGCAATCCAGTTCCTACAATGAACATGCTATAGCCAACATACACCTCAGGATTCTGAATGGCTAGGAGATCGAGTAATGGTGTAGTCAAACTATAACACCCTCAAGGTGAACTGTCGATGCATCTCAGGTCAAAGAACCAGACACACTACTACAGCATCGAGTCAGTCATTGACGAGAAGGTAGACTTCCTAATGACTACTCGAGGTGGTCACGCTCAGTGCCCTCATTCTCTAACGAGTACCTGTACTCTCGCTCCTGTGTCTCCACACCATAGACTCAAGACTCATCTACTAAAGAGAAGCGATTGTACACCAACCTTCCGGATCAATCACCATCCTCGTGATGATCCTATGGTCAGGAGCATTTTATGAGTTAATAATGATTATTCATGTCTTAAATTTTGAACTCTTAAAAATATGAATTATCATTACCATTAACTCAAAGGATGTATCACAGACACTAAATATACATATGTGATAGAAAATAACCCATTTTATTGATTATAGTCAAAATTATAATTTTGCCCCTAGAAGTGTATTACAAGTGTCAGCCAATTCTAGCTTCTAGGGCACATATATCTAACACTACTGCATTAGGACTCTGAGTCCTACTTGTTTGGAACTCTATGATTATGAGTTTTACTCATTTGGGATACTAGGGTCAAGAGTCATACTAGTTTGAGACTCTTCAATGAAGAATTTCATATGGATGGGACTTTATTGCCCAAATACTCACTGGATTTAGACTTTGTATTTATGAGAGATTTAATTAGTGAATTAATTACTTAGTTGAGTAATAAATTTTGGATCAAGTCCAATTGAATTGAATTTAGTTGGGTTTGACCTGATTAGGTTATAAGATGACCTAATCTATCAAGATTGATAGATCTCCTATTAGTGCGATTCAATTTCTACAATGAACATGCTATACCCAACATACACTTCAGAATTTTGAATGACTAGGAGATCAAGTTATGGTATAGTCAAACAATAACACACTCAAGATAAACTATCGATGCATCTCAAATCAAAGAATCAGACATAGAACTGCAGTATCAAACTAGTCATTGATGAGAAGGTAGACTTTCTTATGACTGCTCGAGATGGTCATGCTCAGTGCCCTTGTTCTCAACAAGTATTTGTATTCTCACTTCGATATTTTTACTTTATAGACTCAAGATTTATCTATCCTAAGAAAGGAATCATACATCGATCTTTCAAATCAATCACCATCCTCATGATGATCTTATGATCGAAAGCAATTTATGAGTTAACTATGATAATACATGCCTTAAATTTTTAACTTTTGAAAATATGCATTATCATGCCCGTTAACTCAAAGGATGTATCACAGACACTTTAAATACACCATGTGATAGAAAATAATTTTTTTATTAATTTTAGTAAAAATTATAAAAATACTCCTAAAAAGTATTTTACAAAGTATCAGTCAATCTGACTTCTAGGGCACATGTCTAACACTTCTGCCCTTTCATCATCTTCAATCTAAGAGAAGTCAGCCTATTGACACTGAAGATCATCTTCTACCTCCTTCAAGCATTCAAAGAGAAGAAATTAAGCCTACAAGCAAAGCTACTTAGAATTTCTTCTCTTAAACTTCAAAGAGTTTGTCTTAGTTTGTGTTAATTATATTTTTTATTTTTGTTTCAAGTTTTTTGGGCTGAGAAACTTGGATTAGTCCAAGCCTAAAATTAGATGTTGTATGGTTTGATTGGTGAGCCAAAGTTAAAATCAATCAGGATTGATTATTAGCCCAAAAAATAATCATTGTATGGTAGTAGTTGGTGAGCCAAGGTCAAAATCAATGGGATTGGATTGTGAATCCAAGTAAAACAATTGGACTATAATCAAGCTAAGTGATTGTAGTTGAATTTCTAAGTAGTTTACTTAAAAAGTGGATGTAGGTGGTGAGTTTGGATTATTATGTTTGTGATTGTGTGCTATTTACTTTATAAGTTTTATTCACTGCATATTACATCACTATTTCATTAAGCACTTAAATAGTATAATCTGCTCATATCTCAAAGTTAAATTTTAAATATCCAATTCACCCTCCTTTTGGGTAGCCATCCTTGGACAATAATTTCATTGCTAGGTTAATCAAAAATAATTTGGTTAGAGGGTTACCAATGAAGAAAAAACCTTATTTTTTGGATCAGGTTCATTCAGATCTAATTTGATCAAGAGGGATATTTCAAAATTTTTTTTTTAGATCTAAATTAGATATGAGACTCTTTAGATCTGATTTTATTGATCTGATAAAATAAAAATTAAATAAAATAAATTAAATCTAATTTAATTATACCTTATTATGGATAATCCTATTATTCTATGATGATCTCGATGTTTTTCTGAGATTTTGAATGTAGCCATGCAAGTGCCTGGCCTCAACCAGTATCCACTTAGATAGAATTTGGAGATCTTCTCTTTCTCAATCTATACTCCAAAGATCAGATCTAGTTTTGATCTTGAGGATCTTCAAAATACTTTTTGAATATCAGGTGTTGTCTCTTGCAGCAGTGCTGCCTTCTTCTTTCTTGTCGTCTTTTTCTTGCTTGGATCACATCAAACTCGAGCCCAAAGCTTCTTGAGTGTGGAGAGGAGAGAGAGGATCTGAAGATGGCATGGAGAGGGAGGGAGAAAAGCCTTGTGGCATGGGCAAAGGGTAAAGTCTCTCAATCCTAGGTGCAGACAGAATTTATATAGACCCTACTGCACCATGTAGTGCCACATCATGCTGGCCAATCATGGCTCTTCATGCAATCAGATCTAAATCTAATTAATGGGATGACATTATCTAATCCAATCAAATTAGAGTCCCTCAAAACCTCCTTAGGTGGTGCCAAGATCGGTCAAAGATGACTCTTTGGCACCATCCAAGTTGAATGCATGAAGCAACTGGAGTCCCATCTATATGGGACTCCAATCCTTATCCACTTTGGGCGCACACCTCCCTAGGTGTGTGCCCCTTGCCTTTCTACTATTTAGTAGGGGGACAAGGGTTAAAGCTCTCTTCTATGGGTGCATGACAAATGGGTAGATGTCTAAGTATCAAGGTCAACATTTGACCAAAGTCCAAAGACAAGATTTAGCAGATGACAAAAAATAGTAGGTATTGTCTTAAATTTATCTTATAAATTGAGACAATCTTTTTCTAACCTGGACAAGTCTAGTCAGACCAAGTAAAGATTTTTGAGTGAGCCCAAACATATTTGGCTTAGTCGAGATAACTTTTAATGATTATTGAAGGAGAATATCAGGCTCAATCGTGTGCTAGCATGATTTTCTTGAACCTAATTGAATCTTATTCAAATCAATTAAACTGGGTTAGTGTAATTGATGATATCTAGATTCAAACTCTTATTTGTGTAATCCAGTTAGGTTCAGTTCTATATGGTAATGGGATATGTCATGATCTCTATCATTGACATTATCAAAACACCTTTCGATGGATCAGAACTTTTCTGATTCAAACAACTAGTATAATTGATCATCCAAATCAATCTAATTACTCCCAAAATCCTCCTGTGACATCTAGCAGCATATGGTGGCAACTCATTAGAACTGAAAATGAACCTCTTGGTGCAGTTATTTATGTGATTAAGTTCCTTCATCTTGAGCCTCAATCGGATTAGGGTTAAGATGATCTCGTCAAGCCCTAATTTCCATCATATGAATTAATCATTCGATTCAAGTCCAATGTAAAAATTTTAGTAGAAACTCTTTCTATTATTTCAGTCTACCATGGCCATGGACTTATGAACTTGATTCTCATGATCATCATAGGACTGCTCCTCATCTACCGAGGTAGATAGATCCTCTATTGGTGCAATCCAATTCCTATAATGAACATGCTATAGCCAACATACACCTCAGGATTCTGAATGGCTAGCAGATTGAGTTATGATGTAGTCAAACTATAACACTCTCAAGATGAACTACCGATGCACCTCAAGTCAAAGAACCAGACATACCACTGCAGCTTTGAGCCAGTCATTGACGAGAAGGTAGACTTCCTGATGACTGCTCGAGGTGGTCATGCTCAGTGCCTTCATTCTCTAATGAGTATCTATACTCTTGCTATAGAGTCTCTACACCATAGACTCAAGACTCATCTATCCTAAAGAAGCAATCGTACACCAATCTTTTAGATCAATCACCATCTTCATGATGATCCTACGGTCGGAAGCATTTTATGAGTCAATAATGAAAGTTCATGTCTTAAATTTTCAACTCTTGAAAATATAAACTATCATTACCATTAACTCAAGGGATGTATCATAGAGACTTTCAAATATACACTATGATAGAAAATAATTTATTTTATTATTTATAGTTAAAATTATAATTTTGCCCTTAGATGTATATTACAAGTGTTAGCCAAGTGTATTAGAAGTGTTAGCCAAGTGTATTATAAGTGTTAGCCAATCCAGTCGAGGTTGAAGAAGATCTTATCTTCTATTGAGGGATTGGAGCTCGAGGGAGATCTTATCTTCAACCGAGATTGAAGAAGATATGATCTCCTGTTGATGTCGACGTTGAAGCTCGGGAGAGATCTTATCTCCAGCTGAGGTTGAAGTTGAAGCTCGAGGGAGATCTTATCTCCAGTTGAGATTGAAGTTGAAGTCGGGGGAGATCTTATCTCCTATTGAAGTTGACGTTGAAGCTCGAAGGAGATCTTATCTTCAGTCAAGGTTGAAGAAGTCTTATCTCTTGTTGAGGGATTTGAGCTCGAGAGAGATTTTATCTCTAGTCGAGGTTGAAGTTGAAACTTGGAGGAGATCTTATCTCCAGCCGAGGTTAAAGTTGAAGCTTGGGAGAGATCTGATCTCCAGCCAAGGTTGAAGGAGATCTTATCTTCTGTTGATGTTGAAGTTGAAGCTCGGAGGAGATCTTATCTCTAACCGAGGTTGAATGAGAATTTTATCTCCTTTTGAGATTGGTATTGAAGCTCGGAGGAGATCTTATCTCCAATCGAGATTGAACTTGAAGCTCGGGGGAGATCTTATCTTCAACTGAGGTTGAAGAAGATCTTATCTTCTGCTGACGTTATAGTTGAAGCTTGGGAGAGATCTTATCTCCAGTCGAGGTCGACATTGAAGTTGAAGCTCGGGATAGATCTTACTCCAACCGAGATTGAGGAAGATCTTATCTCCTACTGACATCAACGTTGAAGCTCGGGAGAGATCTTATCTCCAGTCGAGGTTGAAGGAGATCTTATCTCCTATTGACGTTGAAGCTCGGGAGAGATCTTATCTCCAACCGAGGTTGAAGGAGATCTTATCTTCTGTTGAGGTTGGCGTTGAAGCTCGGAGGAGATCTTATCTCCAATCGAGATTGAAGTTGAAGCTCGAGGAAGATTTTATCTTCAGTCGAGGTTGAAGGAGATCTTATCTCCTATTGGCATCGACGTTGAAGCTCGGAAGAGATCTTATCTCCAGTCGAGATTGAAGGAGATCTTATCTCCTATTGAGGTTGACATTGAAGTTCGAGGAAGATCTTATCTCCAGTCGAGGTTGAAGGACCCCTCTTCTCACCTCATCTAAAATGAATGAGATCTTCGACTTTGCTCATGTTAGTATGAGGTTCTTCTCCTATTCCTAATAGATTGTAAGGGCACATAAGGACCGTTGTCAGGGCCTCTTCCCTCATCTTGTCTAAAATGAACGAGGCCTTCGACTTTGCTCGCATTAGGATGAGGTTCTCCTCCTATTCCTAATAGGCTGTAGGGGCACATAAGGATCATTGTCAGGGCCTCTCCCCTCATCTTGTCTAAAATGAATGAGGCCTTTGACTTTGCTCATGTTAGGATGAGGTTCTCCTTCTGTTCCTAACATATGGTAGAGACACATAAGGGCCATTGTCAGGGCCCTCTCCCCTCATCTCGTTTAAAATAAATGAGGGCTTCGAATTTGCTCATGTTAGGATGAGGTTCTCCTCCTATTCTTAACGGACGGTAGGGACACATAAGGGTCATTGTCAGGGCCTCTTCCTCATCTCATCTAAAATGAACGAGGCCTTCAACTTTGCTTGCATTAGGATGAGGTTCTCCTCCTGTTCTTAATGGACTGTAGGAACACATAAGGGCCATTGTCAGAGTCTCTCCCCTCATCTCATCTAAAATGAATGAGGTCTTTGACTTTGCTCGTGTTAGGATGAGGTTCTTCTTCTATTTCTAACGGACTGTAGGAGCACATAAGGGCCATTGTCAGGGTCTCTTTTCTCATCTTGTCTAAAATGAATGAGATCTTCGACTTTGGTCACGTTAGGATGAGGTTCTCCTCCTATTCTTAACAAGCGGTAGAGGAACATAAGGACCATTGTTAGGGCCTCTCCCTTCATTTCATCTAAAATGAACGAGGCCTTCGACTTACTCATATTAGGACAAGGTTCTCCTCTTGTTCCTAACATGGCCACTATTGATTGCTTCTTTCCTATCATCACATAGTTTTTGCATCGAGAAACAATAATGCTGAAATAGAGGAGTTTTATTGAAGAAAAATTATCGGCAATACATTCTCAGATTCTCTGAGTTTCAAGGTCATGGGAGCGTTGTTCCTCTGAGCTTCTTCAGGCAATAAGTTTCGAATCGGACGACCTCCTCTACTTCATACGGGCCTTCCCAATTTGGGACAAACTTTTTTCAGCTCTGAGGTTGAGAGATGGTGGCTCGTCGAAGTATTAAGCCCCCCCAGAGATAGCGTTGATGATGTTGGAAGGCGATCGATCTCCTTATTATTTTTCTCTCATTGGTGGTTCTAGCTGCGATAGTGCCCTTGGCCGATCTTCTCTTGCTTTAGATCGATGTCTATGAAACATTGAGAGGGGCGTAGTTATGAAACCTTCTGGAGGAGAACTTTTTCGTGCCCTTCCATCGGGGTTTCTTTGACGACGAGCTCAAGGAGGAGTTCAGGCTCGCTTGCGCTTGGGAAAAGTCCGTGAGCACGATCAAACTTCATTTAACCCTCCATCAACTATGGATTTACTAGACTCGCTCGCCTGCTGCTCTCCTGTGGCTTTCTCATCTCTCAATTTGAAGGCTTCTTTCGCTCGGGCATATCCTTCAGCCCAAGCTAGTAGATCGATAAAGTTCCTAGGATACTTCTTCTCTAAAAAGAATAACAAACCATTCTTCTAAAGGCCACCCATGAGTGTGGCCATTGCAACAAACTGATCCAGATTTTGGACCTCCAATGCAGCAGCGTTAAACTGGATGACATAAGCCCAGATAGATTTTCCCTCCTGCTTAATATTCACCAAGGAATGCGAACCTCAGTGGGGATGCTGACTGCTAACAAAATGAGCCACAAACCGATGGCTCATTTGATCAATGAAGAAGATCATACCCGATTTCAACATCGAATACTAGTTGCTTGCTGCTTCCTTTAAGATAGATGAAAAAGCTCAGCATAATATGGCATCTGGTGCGCTATGGAGCAGCAACATGGTTTGGAAGGCTTTCAGATGATCGAACGGATTAGAGGTTTCATCATAGCTTTCAAATTGAGGGAGCTTAAAATTCGACGAAATAGACTCTTGCATAATTTAGGGAGAAAAAGAGGGGATCGGTGTGGACGTCGTCATAGTGAGCCAAGGTGACGTGATCGAGCTCCTCAATCCATCGATCTATCTTCCATAGTTTCTGATCGAGGATGTCATCTCGATCATAGACCTTGGAAGGCTTTCAACTGTAGATGGAGAAGATTTCTTTCAAAGAAGAATCACGATCTGAACAAGGATCCTCTACTCTTTGTTTCTCCTTTTTAGGGATGATGGGTATGCTAGCCCAAGTGCTCTTCCTTGAGATCGATTTCTGACATCCTGATGATGGATTTTCTATCAGAATCACCATCGAAGGTTGCCGCATGGCCTACACCATCTCGATGAGGCTCTGAATCCACTACATTAGTTGGTTAAACTACTCCAGATCTACCATGGCCATCGATGGAGGAGGAGGTTGAAGCACCGATGCTGGAGTTGGAATGGATATATCTGGTTCGAATCTGATGATAGAAGCGATAGATCTCCTGGTAGTCACCTTCTTTGGAGGCATTTCTTGGAATTGAGGAAGAGGATGGAGATGGATCTTGAAGAAGAAGATCTAAAGGGTCGGTTGAGCACTCTTTTAAGAACAATGGTATCTTATGAACAGCAGGCTCTCCTTCTAGCACCAATCCTGTTGGTACAGAATTTGATTGATGTCGGATTAAGTTAGAGTTGAGGAAGAAGAGATCACCACTGATGACCTACAAAATATAGTCCCATCCAAAGTCAGTGGTGGTGGCTTCAGTAGGATCCTTCGATGATCAAGTCAGCTCTTCTGACCAACAAAAAAGAAGTACTTAGGAAAGAGTTTGGTAGAGTTTTAGGAAGGAGAAGAAAGTTTAGAAAAAACATATCTAGAGGGTCTCATTTTATAGACGGAGCCTGTAGCAGACTGATAGTGATTATCGTAATCATTCGGTAGTGGACTGCTCGAGGTCATGTGGAGTTTGTTATGGAGAGAGGTGTCCATTGCCATGATGTGGCCATTCGTTGAGATTTAATAGTCAAAGTTCGGAGGAAGCAGATGTTGGTTGGTGAAGAGCTTTGACATACATCAATTCCAGAGGAGTTCGGATTTCTGAAGGAAATACAGTTAGAGGAGATCATCCAAAAGGAATGCTAGCTAAAATTTGGAAGTAATCCATTGGAGAAATCTGACTGAAGGAGAAGTACAGAAGAAGTTTAGCTCCTAAAGGAATCCATCTGAAGGAGAAGTTTGAAAGGAGTTTGGCTCTCGGAGGAATTTGACTGAAGAAGAAATCCTGAAGGAGTTCGACCCCAGAAGGAATCCATCTGAAAGATAAGTCTGAAAAGAGTTTGGCTCCCGAAGGAATTTGACTGAAGAAGAGGTCCGAAAGGAGTTTGGCTCCTAAAGGAATTCGACTGAAGGAGAGATCCGAAAGAAGTTTGGCTCCTGTAGGAATCCAATTGAAGAAGAGATTCAGAAGGAGTTTGGCTCCTAGAGGAACTTGACTAAAGAAAAATCTGAAAGGTGTTTGGCTCCTGAAGGAACTTGACTGAAGGAGAAGTCTGGAAGGAGTTTGGTTTATGTAGGCATCCAACTGAAGGAGAGGTCCAAAAGAAGTTTGGCTCCTGTAGAAATTCGATTGAAAGAGGTCTGGAAGAAGTTTGGCTCTTGGAGGAATCTAACTAAAGGAGAGGTCCAAAAGGAGTTTGGCTCCTATAGGAATCTGATTGAAGGAGAAGTCCAGAGGAAGTTTGGCTCTTGTAGGAATTCGACTGAAGGAGAGGTCCAGAAGGAGTTTGGCTCTGAAGAAATCTGACTGAAGGAGAGGTCCGGAAGGAGTTTGGCTCCTGAAGGAATTTGAATGTAGGAGAAGTTCGAAAGGAGTTCGGCTCCTATGAGAATCCGACTGAAGGAAAGGTTCGGAAGGAGTTCGGCTCTTGGAATAATTCGACTGAAGGAGAGATTCGAAAGGAGTTCGACTCCTGGAGGAATCCGATTGAAGGAGAAGTCTGGGGTGGGTTTGGCTCCTGTAGAAATCTGACTGAAGGAGAGATTCGAAAGAAGTTCGGCTCCTAGAGGAATCTGACTAAGGAAGAAGTCTAGAAGGAGTTCGGCTCCCGAAAGAATTTGACTGAAGGAGAGGTTTGGAAGAAGTTCGGCTCCTGAAGGGTTCGACTGGGGTTCGGCCATTGGAGGAGTTCGGCTTGGATTCAACCGTTGGAGGAAGAATTTTTGATCGAAGCTCTTCCATGATTATCAGTTGCATCAGGCTAAGCATCAGACTGGACTTTGACGAGAGCGGGATTTATCTCCAACAGTATCTAAGTACCTTTTAGGAGGATAAAAAATTCTACTTGATCTATGAGGTGGAGGAGGTAGTGTTTAGGTCGACTTAATCTGATTGGGTTCCATAGGTTCCTTAACTCGTTTCTCATCAAAAACTTTCTCCTCGAGTCTAATATGTCTTTTGATGCCACCATCTAGAATAAACTATTTTTCAAGAAAGATGGCATGTCGACTCACAATCATATTGTGATCTTCTGAAAGACAGAAATAATATTCTAATGACTCTTTAGGATATCCAATAAACCAAGCTCTAAAGGATCTATACTCTAATTTGTCTGTCTGTTGTCTCTTGATATAGATCGGACAATCCCAAATTCTGAGATGACTCAAACTTGATTTCTTACCATGCCATATCTCATATGGTATGGTAAGAACGATTTTAGAGAAAACTCTATTCAATAAATATATAGCAGTCATAAGACTATGTTTCTAAAGAAACACAAGAAGGTCCGTGAAACTCATCATGGATTAGACCATATCTAATAGAGTCCGATTTCTCCATTCTGAAATTCTATTGAGTTGAAATATTTTAGGTGGAGTCCATTAAGAGACTATGCCATTGTCCTTAAGATAGTCTAAAAATTTTTGACTAAGGTATTCGCCTCTTTGTTGACCCCATAATTGATTTTGATGATTGCCAAACTTTGAGTGTTTGAGTATTTAACCACGTGTTTCATGAGTGAATGTAGGTCTTTTTAGGTATTTAAATTGAAGAATCATTTTAAAAAAAAGATCTACAAAAATTCATCAAGTCAAGATTTTTAAAGAAAAATTTTTTCTTAAGCTTCCAAAGATCAGAAGAAAGAGAGCTCTTTAACCAAAATAGGGAAGATATAAAGTAAAATTCAAATAAAAATTAAATCTCCTTGATTGAAAGCAAAAATCCCTCAAAATAGCCTTGGTGCAATTTTTGAGATGTCTCAAAATTTTTTCGAGAGCTCTCGAGTGGACTGGCACGTCCAAACGTAGTTCTGGCATGATTTTGAGAGGTCTCGAGTTGAACTCGAGATGTCTCGATCTAAGAAGATAGAACTTAGTTTCTGTGCTCTGAGAGCAAGAGGTCTCGCAGGATTCTTGAGAGGTCTCATGGTTCCAATGAGATGTCTTGATTCAAAACTAAAAGGTCTCGAAATCTGGCGAGAGGTCTCATGAAAAATTGAGAGGTCTTGTTTTGTGCAGATAGTCTTCAATGAATAGTTTTGTAACGACTAGTTTTCAGCCCTAATGGCTATTTCAGAGCTTCCAATGGTTAGAACTCTTCTTCAACCAGCTCTAAAGGTATTTAAAAGATGGAGAATTAATTGAAAAATAAGAAAGGATTTAAAGAGAGATTCTTTTATTTTTGATGAGGAACATTGAATATCCAAAGAAAAGAAAAAAAGCGGAAAGTTGTGCATAGATTTCAGCGAGCCTTCAAAGCAATCTTCTTCAACATCTTCTACATCCTCTCAAGTATAATTTGAAGAAAATCCAAGCTTCAATCGAGCATATCATCGGCTTCCTCTTTAGAATTTAAAAGTGCTTAAATTCTATTTTTTATATTATGTTGAAACTTTACTTATATTTTTTATTTTTTTAAGTTTTTTTGGAGGAAAGAAACTTGAAGATTAGACCCATCCAAGCCCATAATTGGATATTGTAGATTTTGGTTGATGAGCCCAAAAAATCAACTGGGTTAATAGTAATCTCGAAAAACTATTAGTGTAAGATTTTGGTTGGTGCTCCTGTGAAAACCAACTAGGTTTGTTTGTGAGCCTAGGAAAACAAACACACTATAATCAAGAGTAGATTATAGTGAAAATCCTAAGAAAAGCTTGGGGAGTGGACGTAGGAGTGGGTTGCTCCAAACCACCATAAAATCTTGTGTGTTTGTGTTGTGCTTTCAATTCTTGGTTCACTTGCTTTATTATTTATTTAGATTAGCTTTCAAATTTCTTCAAAGCATTTACTTATCCTAAAATCGCTGCTGCTTATACTGTTTACATTTCAACCACACCACTTAAGTTAAAATCAAAGCACATAGTTGTTTAGAAAGTAAATTTGGTTAAAATTTATAAGAACCCAATTCACCCCCCTCTTCTTGGGTTGCTACCTTTGGGCAACAATTGGTATCAGAGTAGGTACTTTGTTATTGATTATTGACCTAACCATCTATGGCAAAAGATCAAGGGCAATCCAAATGGCATCTTTGTTTAATGAAGGATATTCTATAGATTGACCTACACTTTTTAATGATTATAATTATATCTATTGGAAAGCTAGGATGAAAATTTTCATAAAAGCACATGATTATAAATTATGAAAGATTATAATAGATGGCTCACACATGACTAATGCATTGAAAGAGAATGATAAAGAAATGGCCCAACTTAATGCTAAGGCCATGAATATACTTTATTGCTCTTTAGAGTTAAATGTATTTAATGCAATTTCTTCATTATTTTAGCAAAACATGTATGGGAGAAATTGAAAAGAACTTATGAAGGAGCAAATCAAAAAGAGGATTCAAGCTCTCAAGAAGAAAAAAAAGCTCACCCCAACATATACCTCATGGCTCATGAGGATAGAAAGAAAAATAAGAAGAAGAAAAAAAGAAAGAAAAAAGCTTCAATTAAGGTGGAGCAAAGCAAAGAAAAGAAAGATGAAAGAGAAGAGCAAAAAGTAGACCAAATATGCTTGATGGATAAAGAGGAAGAATGTATCGCAAATCCTTGCCTCATGTCTAATGATGATGAGGTAAACATTAATAACTCTTCCGATTTTACTTTTGATGAGTTATTTGAAGTCTTTAATAATTTAATGGATGAATACAAAAAACTAAGATTGAAAAATAAAGCGCTTAAAAAATCCAATCTTACTTTGGCTGAAGAAAAAAATAAAGTCTTATGTGAAAAGGAAGATCTTATGAAAGACATAAGAAATATGGCCAAAGGATAGGAGGATTTCTTGAAACAAATTAAAACTTTAACTAAGAAAAAAAAATCTTGCAAAATTTGAAAAATTTTTGGTTAAAGAAAAAGAAAAGCTTTTGAAATATGAAAAATCTCTTTTGAAAGAAAATATGAAACTAAGAAAAGAAATTTAAAATTTAAAATTCATGCTTGAAAAGTTTATAATTGGATCTCAAAAGCTTTAATTAATTTTGAATAATCAAAAGGTTGTTTTCAATAAAGCTGGAATTGGGCATAATCCATTAAGAAAATAAAAATTTATGAAGAATATGTTTAGCAAAGCTTCATCTAAAAATTATTTAATTATATATTTCAAATGTAATAAAGTAGGCCATAAAATTTTTGAATGTAATATTAAGAAAATTGGGCATACTTTAGTCAAACAAATATGGATTTCAAAAAAAACTATGTGCTCTAACATCCATGGACCCAAGATGACGTGGGTACCAAAATCTAGTAAATAATTTTGCAGGTACACCAAGGTTCCAATGAAATGGAAAGAGAAAAATTTTTTGATGGATGCCTTGAAAATGAAAATGGATAGATGATGCTTTTGGATAAAATCTAAACTTTCTCACATCATACCATCAATATTTGTTTGATTAATTTTATTGATTCTAATAATCTATTTATGTAGTTTCATATCATATTTACTTGAAATATTATCTATGTTTTGATGAGATTATAATGATTGACTGATTTTGATGCTTGAAATGATTTGAATACTTTGATTTTTAAATCAACATACTCTCTTCTATATATCATGCTATGGATGAAATGATTTTATCTTAAAATTTAGTATGATATTTTAAGCCTCCCCATATCAATTTTATAATTGATAAATTTAATTTAAAAAAATACTTAATTGGGTGTGAATATTTTAATTACTAAACCTACAAGAAAAACTAATTTTTTTTGGCATTCCTTATAAAAAGCTAAATTATCAAAATTCTTCTAAAAATTTGAAACTCCCTAGTTGAACTGAACATATAAAGCCTTCATCCAGTTTTCTCTTGATTTGATCTTATTTAAATTGATTATTAGAACCCCCCTAATTGATTAATTTTTATGATCCTCTAAATTTTTTTTAATATCTCTCTTGATCATCAATTTGATTGATTCTTTGATCTTAAAAAAAAATTTATTGATGAATATTTTTAATTTATTTTAATTGATTGATTTTGAAAATTAAATTTAAAAAATGATCTTCTTGAATCTTTTGAAGTTGATATTTAGTAAGATATTTCAAGGAAGTTATCATTTATCCTTAAAGCTAAACTTTTAAAGAGGACTTCAATTTTAAGTGATTGATATGAAATATTTTACTATTTATCATGTATTCGATTGATCTATCTTTTGGTAAAAAGAGAAGAATGTCTTTATTTCAAATCTAGTTCTGCACTGCTATATCATTTGATATAATATTATTTGAGATAAATTTAAAAATTCATATCTTTTCTCAAACTATAATTGCTTAATTTTTCTTAAGAAAAGAGAGAGATGATATTTTGAAGAATAACTTAAAATCTCTTTATGGTGTATCTTGAATGATTTGCTAATATCAACTCAAATTGATTTATTTGAATCAATTTATCTTTATCAATTTAAAACTAAATTCATTGATATCAAGCTGAATTTATAAATTAATCTTTAAATAGTATTGAACTATTAAGAAAATCATGATTTGGTCTAAATTTTAATTTAATTGGTATCAAAAAATTTCTTCTTAAGAAAATTTTCACTCTTGGTATCATTGGTATCATTCTTGACTTACATTTTATTGTATTACTTTTTGATAAAAGAATTGAATATAATATCTCAAATCTATTTTACATTGATATACTCTTGATATGATATCTCTGGAGACAAATTCAAAGAATCTCATACATTTTTCTGAACTTAATTGAGTAAATATTTTATTTGATTAATGCTTATTTAACTCAATTGATGCTTGTTCTTTTAAATTATATTTAATTTTAAAATGACATTATTTGCTAAAGTAAGGAGGAGAAGTTATTAAAGAAGAAATGACCAATTATTTAAAAAGGATTTTAAAATTAAAAATATCTTTCAAATTTAGAAAATCTGAATTTAGTAGTTAAATTTATGTTTAATTTGCTTGATTTGAAAGAAAAAGGAGGAGAAAAATTAAAAATAAATTTATCTAGAATTAATTATGAAAAATAAGAAAAGTGATATTATCTAGTTTTGATTGAAAATTCTATTTAGCTTATATTAAGATAAATGAACATTGATTTCATTATACTTTTGAGCTTTAATATGATGATTGTCAAATCATTTTGATTTGATTTGATTGTCAAATCATTTTTAAAAACTATTTAAAGAGAAAAAAAGTTTGAGACATATTTTTACTCTAAATAAATTAATTTTGATATATTTATATAATTTTAAAGCTCATTGATAAATATAATATTGAACTTTTCATGTGCCAAACTTTAAACTTAATTTGCATGATCATTTTGGCAAATGATTACAGTTAAATTGAATTTAAAAATATATTCTAACTCCAAGAAATGAATTTCTAAACTAAATTTTAAAACTCATTTGAAAATTTAAATTTGATCCTAAATTTATGATGTGCATTGCAAAATTTTTATGAATTATTTATTTTAAAATAATTTTTACTCAAAGCAATGAATTTAAAAATATGACTATCTATTTCTTTAATACTGCTTATTTTACTTTGCTCTATATATTCTCGATATATACCTTTCTCGAACTCAATTGACTAAAATTTTTTAAGAAAAGAAAAGATTGAATATTGAATTAAATGCTATGCTTGATTTTATGTTTAAATCCTTTGAAAAGCTCTATTCTCCTTAAAGTTTAAAAGTGCATATCTAAAAGTTTGATTAAAGATCATATTAATTCAAAAAGAGGGAGAGCCTTTTGAAATTAAAATGAATATTTAAAACTTGGTTTGAGTTAAAGGATAAAATTTTGAAAGGAAGATGATTCATTTAAATTGATTTTATGAACTTAATACATTTCTCAATTTAATGCTTTGATGTTGATTTTGATGGTTTCTTATTTCTTCCCATGAGCTTTTTGATGTTATCAAAAAGGGAGAGAAGTATGTTGAGTATATGCTTGAAGGATTGATGCTTAAGAAACTTAAAGTTTTGATGTTTTAAAGATTAATTGAGAACATTCATGAAGTGTGTATTCTTGTGTTTGATCTAGTACTTCATATCTTCATGATACATGTTAGAAAAATGCATTGAAATATATTATTTATTTTTATTATGCATATACTCAAAGTTTTGCCATCATCAAAAAGGGAGAGATTATTGACCCTATGATTGATTTTGATGATTGCCAAACTTTAAGTGTTTGAGTATTTAATCATGTATTTCATGAGTAGATGTAGATCTTTCTAGGTATTTAAATTGAAAAATTATTTTAAGAAAAGATCTACAAAAATTCATCAAGTCAAGATTTTTAAAGAAGAAATTTTTCTTAAGCTTCCAAAGATCAGAAGAAAGAGCTCTTTGACCAAAACAAGGAAGACATAAAGTGGAATTCACATAAAAATCAAATCTTCATGATTGAAAGCAAAAATCTCTCAAAATAGCCTTGAAGAAATTTTTGAGATATCTCAAAATTTTTTTGAGAGCTTTCGAGTTAACTAGCATGCCCAAACGCAGTTCTGGCACGATTTTGAGAGGTCTTGAGTTGAACTCGAGATGTCTCGGTTTCAGAAGATAGAAACTTAGTTTCTATGATCTGAGAGTGAGAGGTCTCATAGAATTCTTGAGAGGTCTCGTGATTTCAGCAAGACATCTCAATTTAGAATCGAGAGGTCTCAAAATCTGACGAGAGGTCTCGTAAAAAATTGAGAGGTCTCGTTTTGCACGGACAATCTTCAATGAATAGTTTTCCAATGGCTATCTTTTGACCCCAACGGCTATTTAGAGCTTCCAACAGCTAGAACTCTTCTTCAACTATCTCTAAAGGTATTTAAAAGGTGAAGAATTAATTAAAAAATAAGAAAATAATTTAAAGAGAGATTCTTTTATTTTTGATGAGGAACATTGAATATCCAAAGAAAAAAAAAAAAGAGAGAAAAGTTGTACACAGATTTCAGCGAGCCTTTAAAGCAATTTTCTCCAACTTTTTCAATATCGTCTCAAGCATAATTTGAAGAAAAGCCAAGCTTCAATTGAGCACATCATGGGCTTCCTCTTTAGAATTTAAAAGAGCTTAAATTCTATTTTTATATTATGCTGAAAATTTACTTGTATTTTTTATTTCTTTTCAAGTTTCTTTGGGGGAAAGAAACTTGGGGATTAGGCCCATCCAAGCCCAAAATTGGATATTATAGATTTTGGTTGGTGAGCCCAAAAAATCAATAGGATTAATAGTGATCTCGGAAAATTATTAGTGTAAGATTTTGGTTGGTACTCCTATAAAAATTAACTAGATTTATTTATGAGCCTGAAAAAACAAACAAACTATAATCAAGAGTAGATTATAGTGAAAATCCCAAGGAAAGCTTGAGGAGTGGACGTAGGAGTGGGTTGCTCCGAACTACTATAAAATCTTGTGTTTGTGTTGTGCTTTCAATTCTTGATTCACTTGCTTTATTTTTTATTTAGATTAGCTTTCAAATTCCTTCATAGTATTTGCTTATCCTAAAACTGCTGCTGCTTATATTATTTACATTTCAACCACACCATTTAAGTTAAAATCAAAGCACATACTTGTTTAGAAAGCAAATTTGGTTAAAATTTATAAGAACCTAATTCACCCCTCCTCTTGGATTGCTACCTCTAGGCAACACTCCTCGATCTGATCAAAGAACCTTAATCAATTTTTCTATTTATTTTTCTACTTCGAGTCTGAATTTCTTGAATCTTTCAAAAGCTTCAGACTTATGTTGCATCAAATATACATACCCATACCGAGATAGATCATCGATAAAGATGATAAAGTAGACATAATTATCCTTGATCGGCACATCAAATGGGCCGCATACATCAATATGTATCAGGGTAAGTAGGTTTGTGGCTCTTTCTCCATATCCTACAAAAAGAAGCTTGGTCATTTTGCCATGAAGGCATGATTCATAAATCGGATATGACTCGAAAGTCAACGAACTCAATAGTTCGGATTTCTTCAATTTGTTAACCCTGTGTTCAGCTATATGACGTTGCCTAAGGTGCCAAAGATACCTATTGTTTAGATTATCCCTAGGTCACTTTGATCCTATGGCATTCACGTTTTGCTCGATATTAAAAATAGATATATCAATATGTAACTGATAGAGATCATTTATGAGAAAACTATTTGTAATTTTATTTTTTCATAAAGAATATTATAATGGTCCTTAAGAAAACTAATTACATAGCCTTCTTGTGCTAAACATGAAATAGAAATCAAATTTTTGCTTGTTGCAGGCTCATAAAAATAATATCTAAGAACTAGATCTAATCCTAATGGTAATTAAAGAGGGTAAGTTCCTACGGCCACAACAGCAACTCTTGCTCCATTTTCGATGCATAGGATCATCTCGCCATCCCTCAGCCTCCTGTTATCCTCAAGATCCTGCATAGAAGTATATGAGTGAGTACTAGAACCAGAGTAATGCACCCAACTGGATGCAGAAGAAATCATTAGGTTAGATTCTATAACGAGCATACCTTTAGAAGGACCTACCTCCTTCTTGTTCTTCAGGCTAGCTAGGTAAATAGGATAGTTTCACTTCCAGTGGCTGTCTATATTGCAATGAAAATATTTTTTCTTATCAGTGGCCTTCTTCTTCGGTTCTGCCTTCTTCTTCTTCCCACCATTCATCTTTTGCTTCTTCACGGTCTTCTTTTTCTTTTCAAAAAACTTTCTCTTAGAAAAAGTCTACTCCACAGCAAGCACTGAGCCCTTTGAACCTTTCATAGAGAGCTCAGTAGTAAATAGCATATTCATAAGTTCAGCCAAGGTATTTTGAAGTTTATGCATATGGTAGTTCATGATGAACTACCCATATGCATCAGTCAAAGACTGCAGAATTATATCAATCTGCAGATCTTGATCCAACTTGACACCAAGCTTCTCAAGCTCTTCTAAGTGCTTGATCATCATCAGACAATGATCTTGGACCGACTACCCATCATGCATCTCAGCCTTAAAAAGTCTCTTAGTGACTTGATATTTGGCTAGATGACTCTCTTCACCAAACAACTCTTATAGGTGAGTCAACATTTGGTGGCTAGTCTTAATGTCTTCATGTTGACGCTGGAGCTCATTAAACATCGAGCCCAACATGTAATACCTGGTTTTGTCATCTTCATCCGTAAATTTTTTTAGAGTTGCTCTCTGATCAGTGGATGGACGTACTGATAAAGTGGAAGGATCTTATTCCAACACATGAGTTAACTTTTTGGAATCCAAAACTATTTTGAAGTTCTAGAGCCAATCCTTATAGTTGGGTCTGGTCAGTCTATGGGTGTCCAGGATATGGGCTAGTGGGTTGGACGCAGATATTTTTCTGTAGAAAGTCAAAATTTTTAGTTAGATTTTATAATTAGACTTAATCAATTTATTTAGGAGTTTTATTTTTAAATAAATTAGGCTTCTATTATTTACTCAGATTCCTATACTTTCTTGGCAGAGATGTGAAAATCTCCATGATTATAGATTTTTAGTAGGTGGTGCGATCCCACCGACTGGCTCACCACCTCACCTAATAGTTATTGGTGATGGATCAACCGATGAGTGGATAACTCTTATCCAATGATTCTCTAATTATAGTGTATCCAAACCTGATCTCTAATTCATGAAGCTCATCATGTCTAGAATATTACTCCACTCCTTTGTTAAGTCAGACCCACCATTTGCATTAATTGAATTCTTGATTGGATCTCTCACCATATCTAAAATATTGAGCCCAATCCATCCTCCAACCCGTAGCATCCAATGCCTAATAGACATGGTTGCATTTTTCTAGTGCAACTGAACTATTGTCTCCAGTCAAGAATAATCAATTTCGGAAAGGGCCCGCACATCTACAATGGTGGAAAATCTTAGACTTAATATTTTCTTAGAAAAATTTAATTTAGGTCTCTTTAAATTTGACTTGACTTAGTCATAACAATTATGACTAACCTAGTGGCATGGGTTGGCTTGAATTATTAGCCACCTCAAATCAGAACTAGGTCGACACAAATGGCCAGGTAAGTGAGACTGGTGGAAGGGATATGCCATTAACTCGATAAGAATGTATTCAGATCGAGTAGCTCTCAATTAAAAACCAGTCAGTCATATCTGCCAGATTTACCTTAGATACCAAATTATCGAATCAGAATCAATTGGATTAGCCTACAATCCAGGCTCGAACCGCGGAGCCAAATTAGGTCTTGATTTGATTGAGTTACATCTCAATGTGATTCAATCTTGACCCAGACTTAATTCTATTAGGCTAGTCAATTTTAAGCTTTCTTTGATCCCACCTAACCAACTCTTAATTTAGTTTGATCAACCGCTAGACCTAATTAAGCTACCCAAGTTCGAACCCAATTTTATAAAGATGTCTTAGATCTAAAAATTCATAATTTTTAGATCTAATTAATTTTATAATCTTAATTCTTAATTAAATTTTGGGTACATGAATAAAATATATAACAAAATCTTAGGATTTCAGAATCTAAAATTTTGCAGAAAATAAGTTCTAATTTCTGATTAAGGACGAACGTGCAGCACCCCTATGCATCATAAGAATATCCCATCGAACGAAAGGAGAGGATCTTTAAATTCTACTTTGTTCTTATGATCAGATGACCAAAGGAAATACCTTAATCAAAAATATATTTTCTAAAATAAAACTAGTTAGATCTAAATCATATATCATATATACAAAAGATGTAACCTATACATGTCTTACATACATGTCATGTATCATAACTCAATCAACCATGCATGCTTTCAGATCTGAAATATCATATATGAAATATAAAAAATAAAATTTTAAATTTGATCACGTTAAAAATAAAATTATTCTAGATATTTTATAGAACTATTTTATAATTAGTCTAAGCATGCATCTTTCATATCTCATATGCATAAATTAAAAATTAAAAATTATATTTTTTTATTTTTTAGATCTGGTTATAATAATTATAATATCAAAAAAATAAAAATAAAATAGATCTAAAATTATATTTAATCAAATTAACAACATGATCATACTAGACTACACATAAAACTATTCTATTCCTAGTCTGGTCATGCATCTTATATATTTTATATCTAAATTATATAATTTTTAATTTTTTAATTTTAGATCTAATAATATCTAATATGATATCTAAAATTATTTAATATTAGACCATAAATAAAAATTAAATTAGATCTAAAAAAGATTTGAAGAATTGCTAATGCAGTTCTGATATCAGTTGAAGAAAAATCTGATTTTCTGATGCTGGATCATCCAGATCTGATCAAATCTAAGGTAGAATTTTCTATAAAAAATTTTATGCTTTGATTAAATCTAAAAGTTCTTAGATCTGATCATGATGATTTAATATTAAAAATTAAAATAAAATAAAATTAAATTTAATTTTAAGTATTTGATTGGGTAATCTAATTATCCTACGATGATTCTGATCATTTCTGAGATTCTGAAAAGAGCCACGCACGCGCTTGACCTCTACTAGTATCCACTTAGGTAGGATCTGAATGTCTTTTCCTTATGAATCTCTTCTCCAAAGATCAAATCTGAATCTGATCTATAGATCCTTCAAAACTATTTCTAAAGGCAGCCCGTCCATTTCATGAACATCGTCGCGTAGATCCTACATCTTGTGCCAAAAGCCCTGGACCTTCTACTTAGATTTGTGCCTAACTTTTTAGAAATATAAAAGAGAGGGAGAGAGAGGATAGAGGGGGCATGGGATATTAGAGGGCTAGCTCCTTTGGGCATGGAAAATATTTTGTGCGATCTATCTATAATGGCATGAGAAATGTTTCTTAAACCCAATGCCACATAGAGTCTCTCTTTGACCAAATAACCAACTTATTTGATCATTAGGACTCCAGAGATTATTCCCCACATGAAAACCTAGATCTCATTTAGTTTTGATACCAAAAATCAATCAAGAAGGCTCTCAAGGGTGGCCTCTAGAAGAATGATTTGCTGTTCTTCCTGATGGAACTTTGCCGACATGCTAGTTCGGGCTGAAGGTTATGCTCGGACTGAAGAGGACTTTAAGGCTAAGGATGATGAAGCCCTTGGCGAGCGATGAATTGATGGACCAAGTAGGCCCATCAGGGTAGGGAAGCTGAGTGAAGCTCGGCCACATTCTTGGACTTCTTCTGAGCGTAAGTGAATCCAAACCCCCTCCCCGAGCTTGGAGGTAGGGAAGCTCCGATGGAAGGGTGCGCCAAGGTTTTCCCAACGAAGATTTCGTAATTATGCCCCCCTTAATGCTTCAAAAACCCAAGTGCTGATGGAAATCAGGGAACAGCTGCCAAGATCGGAGAGGATGCATTCTCGTCCCAGCAAGCTCAATCCCAACAAGTTCTGTCTTTATCATCGTGACCACAGTCACGATATAGAGGAGTGCATCATACTCCAAGATGAGATCGAGGAGCTCGTTAGGCAAGGCAAACTTGGCTGACTCCTACGGAGATGGCCCAAAGGATGGAAAGATCGACACAGGGCGTTACCGTAGCCTGAACCATCAAGGGGGGAGAACCAACAAGAAGATCGGCCGCCTCTCGACGTCATTAATACTATCTCGGAGGAACTTTAGCAAGGAGAGGCCAGCGGATCCGAGGGATTGGCAAAGAGATGGAGGATCGAGGAACCCATGACCTTTACCAAGGTGGATGCCCAGGGGATCCAGTTTTTGCATAATGACGCAGTTGTAATCTCTTTGAATATTACCGACTATGATGTACGCCGCATTTTAGTGGATAATGAAAGCTTGACCGACGTATTATTTTATGATACTTTTTCGAAAATGTCCTTATCCAATGATCGCTTGGGGCCTATGAACTCCCTGCTAATAGGATTCACTGGCAATGCCGTACTAGTTGAGGGCATAATAACTATGGCTATGACTGCAGGATAATGCTCGAAATTGGCTAAGGCGTAGATCGATTTTATAGTCGTAAGGACACCATCCACCTATAATGCTATTCTCGATCAATCTGATCTAAATGCACTTTAGGCGGTAGTATCAACCTATTATTTGAAGATGAAGTTTTTGATAAGTCACGGGATTGGAGAGGTCAGGAGAGATCAGGCTCTGGCGAGGCACTGCTACTCAATCATCCTACATAAGAAAGAACGGTCCAACCCTTATCCTATTGATGGGCTGGATGTCCGTGATGACCTCATTGAGGAGTAGGGTGATCCTATGGAGGACCTCATCTTTGTACCCTTAAACGATGAGAATATGGAGGTGTAGATCGGCTCCAACTTAGGAGATGAGGTTCGGGAGCAACTCATTGCCTTCCTCAGGAGAAATATGGACGTCTTTGCCTGAACCCCATGGATATATCAAAAATCGATATCGAGGTCATGGAACATCGACTGGCTGTTGATCCGAAGCATCGATCGATAAAAGAAAAGATGCACCACCACACCTCGGAGAGGCAGAAAGCAATCGTCGAAGAAGTAGACAAGCTCCTCAAAGTCGGATTCATCGAAGAGGTTAATTATCTGACCTGGGTCTCAAATGTGGTCCTCGTCAAAAAGGCGAACAACAAGTGGAGGATGTGCATTGACTTCAAAAAGCTGAATAAGGCCTGCCTGAAAGATAGCTACCCTCTACCCAGAATTGATCAACTGATGGACGCGACCTCAGGCCACGAGCTCCTCACCTTCATGGATGCCTTCTTTGGTTATAAGCAAATACGGATGGTGCCTGAGGATGAAGAGAAAATCGCTTTCGTTACTGACTGTGATCTTTATTATTATAGGGTCATGCCCTTTGGACTCAAAAATGTAGGAGAAACATACCAGCATCTGGTCAACAAGATCTTCAAGGAGTAGATCGACCACAATATGAAGGTGTACGTGGATGACATGCTCATCAAAAGCCAAGCTTCTATAGACCACCTCGTTGATCTTGAAAAGACCTTTGGCACACTTAGGAAGTACAAGATGAAACTAAATCCAACCAAGTGCACCTTTGGTGTGACTTCCAGGAAGTTTCTAGGATTCGTGGTGTCGAGGTACAGGATTGAAGCAAACTCTGAGAAAATCCAGGCCATTAAGGAGATGACTGCTCCAAAAATGATCAAAGAAGTTCAGCACCTGATTGAGAAAGTGGTGTCCCTAAATTGCTTCATTTCAAGGTCGGTCGAATGATGTATGCCCTTCTTCCAAGTTCTCAGGCAACCAAAGAACTTCTGCTGGATGGCGGAGTGCCAACGAGCATTCGAGGAGCTTAAAAACTATCTCGACTCACCCCCACTACTGGCAAAGCTCAAACCCAGAGAGAAATTGATCCTATACCTAGCAGTCTCCTCAGTGGCCCTGACGGTAGTCCTGATTAAGGAAGAAGTGAAGATGCAGCGATCGGTCTACTACATAAGTCGGATTTTGAGGAATGTAGAGACCAGGTACTCTAGACTAGAAAAATTGATTTACTCTCTTTTAATTACTGCAAGGAGACTCTAACCTTATTTTCAGGGGCACACCATAACGGTCCTCATGGACCAACCAGAAAAAGCAGTCCTTCACTGAACGAATGCTTTCGAAAGAATCGCAAAATGGACAATTGAGCTCATGAAGTTTGACAACAACTATCGATCCCGATTGTCGATCAAGGCCTAGATATTGATAGATTTTATGTTAGAATATACCATTCCAGTTGAAGCAGAGCTTGAACAAAATGAGACCGACGCCCTACTATCGCAGTTGAACCTTCCTGAGGAAAGTGACGACCTTCTCGAAGGCTTTTAGGCTCTACACGTGGATGATTTATCCAACTCCACTGGAGCTGGTGCGGGGTTGGTCTTGGTTAGCCCCGAGGGAGTCATCGTCGAGTATGCGCTATGCTTCGAATTCTCTGCGACTAACAATGGGGCCGAATATGAAGCACCGATCATCGAATTAAAAATAGTAAGTAAATTGAAAATAGATCGGCTTCAAGTCTATAGCAATTTTCAGTTGATGGTCAGCCAAGTTAATGATAGCTACGAAGTGCGGGAGGAAAGCATGATGAAATACCTTGGAAAAGTGAAGGATTTGACTCCAACCTTCGGCAGTTTTGGCATTCGACAGATTTTGAGGGCAGAAAATGCAAGAGCCGATCTTCTCTCCAAGTTGGCCACTTTAGCCCCAGCCGAATTGCCCAAAGAAGTATTTTTGGAGACTTTGAAGTGCCCAAGCCCAAAGAAATCCTAGGTCATTCTGCAGACGGAGTTCGAGCCGAGCTGGATTGACCCATTGGTCACCTATCTCAAGGAGGGAGTCCTTCCTCATGATCTGAAAGAAGCTCGAAAACTCAGGAATCAAGCCTTTCAGTACGTTTTGTAC
Organism: Cocos nucifera; assembly: GCA_006176705.1. NCBI lineage: Eukaryota > Viridiplantae > Streptophyta > Magnoliopsida > Arecales > Arecaceae > Cocos > Cocos nucifera. The sequence goes on from QRFJ01002662.1 coordinate 113,127, forward strand.
GAGGGCAGGTTGTATAAGAGGTCGTACTCGCTATCGCTATTAAGATGTCTTCGACCTTTAGAGGCCGACCTCATATTGTGGGAAGATCACGAGGGACTTTATGGAAGTCACATAGGAGCCAGGTCTTTGTCACAAAAACTACTTCGGCAAGGGTACTATTGACCGACCTTGTTTCATGATTTCATGGAGTATTTTAAGAAATTCGACCACTATCAAAAGAACGTAAACATACAAAAATAGCCGGCCTCCAAGCTTACTCTGCTAAGTACACCTTGGCCATTTGTGCAATGGGGAATGGACATACTTGGTTCTTTTCTGATGGCGTCCGGACAGTGAAAGTTTCTTCTGGTCGCGATCGACTATTTCACCAAGTGGGTCAAAGCCGAACCACTAGCGAAGATTACCGAGGCCAAGATACAGAACTTCATCTAGAAGTCGATAGTCTATCAGTTTGATCTACCCTAAACTCTCAAAATCGATAAGGATAGTTTGCTGGGGTGAGGTTCACCGAGTTTTATGAAAATCTAAACATCTTCCACCACTTCACATCAGTAGCTCATCCATAGGCCAATGGAAAAGCTGAAGTGACCAATCTGACTTTGCTGTAAGGCATCAACGTGAGGTTCGATAGAGCAAAGGAGGCCTGGGTGGATGAACTTTACCACATCCTCTGGGCCTACCAAACTACACAAAGGTTGTCGACTGAGGAAACGCCATTCGCCTTGGCCCTTGGCATGGAGGTAGTCATCCCAATTGAACTTAAGCTCCCATCAGCATGGGTTGTGGCCTTCAACGAGCAGCACAACCCACAGGACCACAGAGTTAACCTCGATCTGTTGGAAGAAAAAAGGAAGGAAGCCGACATCCGGATGGCAGCTTATAGATGGAAGGTGGCCCGGTACTACAACTCCAGAGTTAGAAGTAAGACATTCAGAGCAGAGGACTTGGTGCTTCGGCGAGTTACCGTCTCTCAGCCTTAGAGCCATGGAAAGCTCGCCCCAAATTGGAAAGGTCCATATGAAGTGGTGGAGGTTGTCTGGCCCGAAACTTATCGCCTGAAGGAGCTCGGAGGAATAATGCTTCCATAACCTTGAAACATAGAAAACCTGAGGATATATTACCAGTAATCTTCCTTCAATAAAACTCCTTCATTTCAGCATTATTATTTTCTGGTGCAAGAATTATGTGATGATAGAAAAGAAACGATCGAAAGTGGCCATTTTAGGAATAGGAGGAGAACCTCATCCTAACATGAGCAAAGTCGAAGGCCTCATTCATTTTAGATAAGATGGGAGAAGGGGCCCTGACAATGGTCCTTATGTGCCCCCATAGCCTGTTAGGAATAGGAGGAGAACCTCATCCTAACACGAGCAAAGATGAAGGCCTCATTCATTTTAGACGAGATGGGGGGAGAGGCCCTGACAATGATCCTTATGTGCCCCCATAGCCCGTTAGGAATAGAAGGAGAAACTCATCCTAATGCGAGCAAAGTTGAAGGCCTCGTTCATTTTAGACAAGATGGGGGCAGAGGTCCTAACAACGACCCTTATGTGCCCCCACAGCCCATTAGGAATAGGAGAAGGAACTCGTCCTAACGTGAGTAAAGTCGAAAATCGAGCTTCAAAGTCTACATCAACAGAAGATGAGCTCTCCTTCAACCTCGACTACTGAAGATAAGATCTTCCCCGAGGAGCTCAACTTTCAACCTCGGCTGCTGGAGATAAGATCTCCCTCGAGGAGCTCAACCTTCCACCTTGGCTGTTGGTGACAAGATCTTCCCCAAGGTTGGATCTCCTCCGAGGAGCTCAACCTTCGACCTCGATTGTTGGAGATAAGATCTCCACCGAGGAGCTCAATCTTCGACCTCGATTGTTGGAGATAAGATCTCCCCGAGGAGCTCAACCTTCAACCTCGACTGCTAGAGATAAGATCTCCCCCCGAGCTCCTCCTTCAACCTCGATCGCTGGAGAAGATCTCACCCGAGCTTTACCTTCAACCTTGGCTACTGGAGATGAGATCTCCTCCGAGCCTCTACGTCGATAGGAGATAAGAATGTCCTTCAACCTCGACTGTCGGAGATAAGATCTCCCCTGAGTTTAACTTTCAACCTCGGCTGCCGAAGATAAGATCTCCCCTGAGCATCTTCATCGTCAGGAGATAAGATCTCCTTCAACTTCAGTTGCTGGAGATAAGATCTCTCCCGAGATCCATCTTCAACCTCGACTGCTGGAGATAAGATCTCCCCTAAGCTTTACCTTCAACCTCGACTGTCGGAGATAAGATCTTCCATGAGCTTCTTCATCATTAGGAGATAAGATCCCTTTCAACCTTGGCCGCTGGAGATAAGATCTTCTCCGAACTCTACCTTCAACCTTGATTGCCGGAGATAAGATCTCCCTCGAGCCTCTACGTCAACAAGAGATAAGATCTCCTTCAACCTCGGCTGCTGGAGATAAGATCTCCTCCGAGATTCAACCTGAGCTAGTGCAGAGCATTGAAGAGAACTTCGGCAGTCGCTCCTTTTTGTACTCCCTTCTTTTGAGTTTCGAACTTAGGAGTGGGGGGACTATTGCTCGGAATAAACCCTGCTCCCACCGAAGTCCGGTTTGGTGCCTAGCCTAATGCGACTAATGATCACGAAAGAGCTTCGATCGAAAATTTTCTCCCTAGCAGTCAAACTCCTTCGATCAGTCGAACTCTTCTAGTCATCGAACCCAACCGAACTCCTCTAGCGGCCGACCTCTAGGAGCCGAACTCCTTTCGGATCGCTTCTGCAGTCGGACTCTTTCAGGAGCCGACCTTCTTTTGGATTGCTCCTACAGTCGGATTCCTTCAGGAGCCGACCTCCTTTCGGATTGCTCTTGCAATCGGGTTCCTCCAGAATTCGGACTCCTAAACTTTTTCTTTGGTCGGACTTCTCTAGGAGCTAGACTCCTCCCAGACATCTTCGATCAGACTTCTATAGGAGCCGAGCTCCTTCCAGAATTCTCCTTCTGTTGGATTTCTAACGGGAGTCTGAACTCTTTTAGAGTCAATGTATGTCAAAGTTCTTCACCCCCCACACGGCCCTGGGCGGCATAGTGTCAGATGACTGCGGCCATCACTATCAGTCCATCGCATACAATAGCAGTCTGCTATTGGGCGATGATGGCTATCACCATCAATCTACTATGGATGGTACTACAGGCGGTGCCTTTCTCTGTGCCTTTCTCCATGACTAACTCCGTTAGACCTCGAGTGGCCCGCTATCAGGCAGCCACAACTGTCACCATCAATCCGCTACAAGCTCCGCCTATGAAAGAGGACCCTCCAAATATGATTTCTCTAAGCTCTCCTCTCTCCCTCTAAAGCCTCTACTGAACTCTCTCCTGAGTACTCCATTTCTATTAGTCAGAAGAGCTAACTTGATCGTCGGAGGGTCCTACCAGAGTCACCACCACCGACTTTGGATGGAACTTTATTTTGCAGGTCACCGAGGCGGCCTCGTCCTCCTCCACTCTAGCTCAATCCAGTGTCAACCAAATTCTACACCAATAGGTGGCATACAAAACTGGATGGATTTTCTCTTTGGTCTTGGATTGGATTTAATCCAAGGGGTCTTAAGGCCTGATCCAATAAGGTCTTAAGGTGGTGAACTCATGTATGGATCAAGTTTAGATTTAGGGGATGAGAGCATGGGAGACATGGATGTACATGAGCTCGATGAGTGCTTTCATGTATTGGATTAGCTAGAAAAGTTTTTGGTCGGGCCTAATAGTTTTATATAAATACATAGAATGTATTAAGGTTTCAAAAATGGAATCTATATAGATCTTTTCTTCCTTAAACTCTTTTCTCTTTTTTGTCTAGTTCTAATGCCAAGCCCTAGGTGCCATCATCAACTTTTGCTTTTCTTCATACTTTTGGATTAACACCTAAGTTCGTGTAAGAGATCGAATCTACGACTATGATTTCGAGCAGCCATAGGCATAATAATTGGTATCAAAGCAGTACCGATTATTCCAACAAGTGGTATCAGAGCTCGGTTGAGTGTGAAGGAGGAAGAAGATCAGGTTTCATTAGAGATCAACAATAAGGTTCATCTAAGGCTTTTCTTCAGGCTTCATGAAAAAGGAAGAGATCTAAGGGATGTTGTCTATCATCCCTAGTCAAGGTAATTTTTAGATCTATGTGTTAGCTATTTTTGATTCGATTTGATCATGGAGAACAATGGGTTGAAGGTAGAATTTAAGAAATTTAATAGAAAGAATAGTTTCATGATGTGGAAGATTAGGATAGAGGATCTGCTGATTCAGAGGAGGCTAGATTCAACCTTGGAGGATAGGTCATAGGAGATGACAAACAAGGAGTGGAAGTTCTTAAAAAAAAGGGCATGTGCCATGATTAGGGCTTTCTGATAGATGAGGTGCTATATGGCATGTTGGAGAAGAAGACACACAAGGGTTTGTGGTCGAGGTTACATCAATTATACATGAAAAAGAATATATGTAACAAGTTGGTGCCGAAGAAGCAATTGTATAGCCTTCGAATGTAGGAGGGTGAGGATGTTATGGAACATATTCAACGATTCGACCAGATGAGTATGGACTTGCTCAACATTGCAGCGGAGCTCGAAGAGGAGGATAAGAGTTTATTGCTACTATGTTCACTATCTGAGAGCTTCGATTCATTGGTAACTACACTACTATATGGTAAGAAGACATTGGTGTACGAGGAGATCGTATCAATGCTAAGATCCAACAAGCAATGAAAATGGATGATGAAGAGGGAGATCTTTTAGGAAGGTCTCATGGTGTCAGAAAGGCCTAAGCAAGGGAAGAAGAAGGGTCAGCAAGGAATCCAAGAAGTGCTTCAAGTATGGTGAAGCAGGATACTTTAAATAAGAGTGTCTACTTTGAAAAAAGTGCATGGGAGGAGAAAAGTCAGATTCCATCATTTTAGTCATTGAAAGTGAAGAATCAAATAAGCTCTTGATGGTTTTGAAGGAGCCTGTAGGGTGTAGTACATCCGAGATAGTTTTGGAGAGATTTATGGAGTGTGGAGGGTCCGAAGAAGCAGCGACGGTGATCGAGATGCAGCAGCAGGCCCAGCAGTGTAGTGTTGGATGGTTGGCCTCGGAGGACTCGATTATAAAGTCAGCTTCTACGACATTAGGAGAACTTTAGTTTTTGGTAGAGCATCGAGCATAGGTGGCTTCACTAGTGGAGAGAGTTTTGACATGAGTTCAGAGTGGAGGAGTGTAGGAGGATTAATATCCTAGCACCAACGTCGGAGATGCATAGTTCTAGGTGGAGTAGCATGTGTGGAAGGATAGGCAAAGTTCTGAGAAGACCATGTCAGGATATGCAGTAGGAGACCATGTTAGGATATGCAGTAGATGCCGGCATAGGATTGTTACAAATTCTCCACAAAAGTCTAGGATAAATGATACGATTGCTAAGCAGAAGGATACCTACAACTCCAAAGATGATGCATAGGTGCAAACCAAGGTATTCAATGGTGGAGACAATCATCCCAAAGACCTTAAAGGGAGCTCAGTAGCTGAAGAAGGATGGCAATGGCAAGATGTGCACAAGTGGCTGTCAGGGCATGGAACGACAACAGGATCGTGCAAGAAAATATTGCTAGGTGTGCCACGGCTTGGGTGGACCAAGGTGAAGATTGTAAAGATGTGTGGTGCTCCCAAGTCTTGGAAGGTCACGGGAGGAGCCAGGATATTGGCTCCAAAAGACTAGGACAGGTATGGTCCTGGGCTTATTGGAGTTGTCCTATGATGAAGGCAATGTGTAGCCCTACATGGACTCGAAGTTCAAGTGTGAGGACCTTGAGGAGGCTTGGTAGATGCTTTGAATATCTGAGACACAAGATGGAGTAAAGGATCAAAGCCAGGAGAAGAATCAGCCAAGACAAGGGGCTGACATACAGGTGGGCTGGCTCGGATATGTAGTTAAGCCGACTCGGGCTGAGACCAAGCCAGCTCGGGGCATTGGCACGTTGGCTGTCTCAGGTAAACAAAAGATAGGGTTTGAGCGAGATGTAGTTGATCCAGCTTGGCTACTGACAGAGCTAGCTCGATGGTGGTGTGTAGAACTAGATGGGTTTTCTATTTGGTCTTGGATTGGGTTTGATCCAACATATCTTAAGGCCTAGTCCAATAAGGTTTTAAGGTGGCTAACTCATGTATGGGCTGGGTTTAGATCCAGGGGATGAGAGCATGGGAGACATGGGCGTACATGGGCCTGATGAGTGCTTTCATGTATTGGGTTAGCCAGAAAAATTTTTGGTCGGGCCTAATAGCTATGTATAAATACATATGATATATTAGGATTTCAAAAATGGAATCAATATAGATTTTTTCTTCCTCAAACTCTCTTATCTCTTTTCTCTCTGGTTCTAACACTAAGCCCTAGGTGCCATCATCAACTTTTGCTCTTCTTCATACTTCTAGATTAACACCCAGGTTTGCTCAAAAGATCAAATCTATGGCTATGGTTCTGAGCAGTTAGAGGCATAACAATTGGTATCAAAGCAGTACCGATTGTTCCAACAGTAGCTACATCGTTGGACGAGGTTAAGCTCGGGGCTACTATAGTTACGAGAATAGGTGCAGCTTGGGTTGGCATGGCCGAACTTAGATCTTCAGTCCTTGCCCGCTTCAACGGCTCCCTTGAAGAATCGCCCTTTCTCTTGAGGGTTTTGATTCTTTAGGACAGTCGGTTTAGCTCTTCTAAAGTCATTTCTATAGCAGTAGAAGAAACTAAGGTTAGAAAAAAGGATAAAGCATAGCTAGCAAGATGTGAAAATGTATCTACCAAGTTGAGGGGACTTAAGCCAAAATTGAATAATGTCTGGGCTTCTAGCAAATTGGATAATGGAGGAGCTTGGTAGTTTCTTAATTTACTGACCGAGTCGAGGTCCTCTTTTTCAATCTGAAAGCTCGATGAATGGAGTCTCTTAACTGCCCCCAAGAAGGAAGCCCTAGTTCTAAAGAAGGATAGGAGATATAGAAAATTTTTTTCTTCCACTTGTGAATGAAAGGATTGCTCTTGAGTAATTCCTTCTTACCAAACTGGGAGGACAGATACCACCAATCCTTGATGGTGGGATGATGCTTGAAAGTGAAGTTATTACAAACAAGAAAATTGACGGATGGACTTCAACTGATATACAGAGAGAAAGAAAACCTACAATAAACCTAAATGAGTTTGGAGCCATTGAGGCAAAGGAGATATTTAAAAATTAAAAAAGAGCAATAATAAAAGGATGGATTGGAAGTTGAAACCCATCACGAAGAGCCTCAGTATACAAGCAGAAGCAGCCCGGGAGAGGAGCACAAGCTCGACCGCATGGTCCAAGAAGCTCCAGCTTGTATTCAGGAGGAATTCCGTACTGGATCCTTATGAAAGAAAGATCTTCAAGATATAAGCAATAGGGAATGGTCTCAGGGATGAAGGTCGGTCGAGGTGTCTTAATGGGTTTGGTGGTTTTTCTATGGCTAGAACCTAGCAAGTTCAGGTGGGCCAGGCTCCTAGAACCAGAGGATCAAGATATTTTGAAAGACATTTGGATCAAACTTAAATAGAAAAATCCTCAGAAAATTGGAAGAGAAAGGCTATAAAGTTTTGGAAAGAAGTCGGGAAGAACAATGAACCTTTATAAAGAAACCAAAAAAGTAAAAGTGGAAAAAGCAAAAAAATGCAAAGAAAGGGATCGGGAGACTAACCTAAACTAGTTGAAGGACTCAACAAGATAGTCAGAAGAGAGGAAGGTTGGCGAAAAAGATGGCGAGGGTCAAAGGAGTTGCGATGAAAGGAGAGTGTGATGCTCGAAGAAGATGAAGGGTGGCAAAGAAAGGAGAGAGTAGGCAAAAGTAGGTGGTCAGGGGTGAGAGAGATGTTTAAATAGATGAAAGAGGTCAGAAGTGGTTATGATTGTAGATCCTCTCCACCTAGTCTTTACTTGCCATGTGTCCCACTCATAGCCAACATCACCAAGGCAGTAATGATGCCATACTTAGAGCACTGTGCCATGGGGGAACTTTGAGTACTGCGGTCATTTCAAATGATTCAGTCATTAAGGAAGCTTTGGTGCCGATCGAAAAAGCCAAAACTTTTCACCTTCTGAAGGCGGAAAACTAGCAAAGGACTTCAATAATTGCAATTTTGGTACTCCATTCGATCTTTTCAAAGTTGAGAGTAGGAAGACAAGTATTGGGGATAAATTAACTCTAGCCAGAGTCCAACAAGATGTCCAAACTTGATATGACTTCATCCGGTATTGCAACAGTTGTGGTCGAACTTCAATTGAACTGATTTAACTCAATGGGGTTGACCTTCAAACCATGTATGCTGGACGAACTTCTTAGTGGTAATAATCCTTTCTATCAGCAATTGTAGAACCCCTTCAAGGCATGATGAATTCTGTCTGGCCAAACTTGAATAGTAAAGGGCATGATAACTAACTCTGATCCTAATGACAGCAGAGCCTCGTCAAAGATTGAATCTTAACATCCTTCAATTTCATCTATGACAGACCTTGAGTATGGCTGAATCACTTTATGGCATACAGCATATCTCATTAACCAGCATAAATTTGATTCCCAATCTAGAATAGAAACCACTCCATAGATAATGAATTACAGCACTCCTTCAACCCAAACTTCAAGCCAATCTTGAGGGCAGCAGAGCTTCTAAAAATAAAGTGAATTGCACCAGCAAGAAGTTCATCCATTTTAACTCTCGACCAACCTTGAAGATGGCTGAACTCCTTCAAAAAATTTGGTAGTACTTTGGAAAGTTCAACAATTCCCTCTCTGGCTTCCAACTTGAATGCTCCCATCAATCCTTGGCCGAACTCCTTGAAGTCAATCGAACTCCTTGAAGTTAGCCAAATTTTTCGAAGCTATTGAAGACAACACCAATAGATTCTAACTAGTGCCAAATTTGCCATCTACCATTCACAAGTCGATATCCAAGTTCACCCCACCTAGCTCTAAGTTCTTCATCCCAACACACGGACCTGCTAATAGGTGTAGAAGCTGTATCTAAACTCCAACAAATAGAACCCAACCACCTACAAGTCACAACAAATGAAAGTCTACTCTTTGTAACAAACTCCACATGATCCGAATAGCTCCTTAGCATTCTATTTTGGTTGTTGCTTTCATTCTATTACAGGCTTTGCCTATGTAAGAGATCCTCTAGATACGTTTTCTGTCTAAGCACTCATCTCCACTTATATTCTCCTGAGTACTTCATTCTTATTGGTCAGAAAGCTAACTTGATTGTCGAAGGATCCTGCCGGAGCCATCCACCCCTGATTTGGACTTCTTCTTGCAGGTTCCGTCAGTGGCCTCGTCTTCACCAACTCTAGTGGACTCCGACATCAACACCATTTCCTGCACCAATAATTTTGATGATAATAAAAGCATTTAAGTATAAATTATTAAGTTACTAATATTGTTTATGAGGATGTGTAGTTGTAAATTTCAAAAGCTTAAATACTAAGTGTTTCCTATCATCTAAATGAAGAATCATCACTCAAGATTTTAGAGAAGATACTTCAGATTGGATACATCTTTCAAGAGGTTTTAATAAAGATTAAATTAAGTCAAGAAAGCAAGTTTAGCCTATAAATCAATTTAGAGAAGAAAGGATCATAAACAACCTTTGACATGCATGGCACGCAGATTGAGCAGACCCAGTCTCAGTGGAAACAAAAGATAGAAAATACAGAAAGACAAATATTCCAGACCTAGAGGACTTAGCCAATCTAATTTTTGTTGAAAATTGTATCCTAAAGCCAATAATCAGCCTATTGATGGCTAAGCTATTTTTTGTAATTATATATGAATTATAAATAAATAAAATATTATTTTAACCTTTTCATCATAAATTCTTTACATCTTCTAATGAACTCCTATATTGTGATAAAGTCCTTAGGACTATTTAAAATTGATAAAAAAAGATTTATCATTTAGTCCTTAAATCTGTTCATGATCAAATGATACGTTGTTACTAAGGAGGACAATATTTATCAAGTGTAGATCGTTGTCTATCATATGGGTTAGTTGTCCTCTTAACTAAGAAGTGTAAAGACACTGGTATGATATGTAAGTGAGATATAGGGATACATCTGCACTGAATATGATCAACTCTAGAATCTTTTGCTGTCAAGACTTGCTCCAAAGGGATATGGGTATAAGTATCTCTCCGACCTGAGATCACCATGGTAATTTTCAAGCAACTCATCATGCTTTAGTGTCAGACTACCTGAATTTCTAATTTAGTGATGAAAGATTTTTGGGCACAGTCATGTACATAAGGAGTTGGTGTGTGAATCAAAATGGGATTGACCACTCCAAGTTTCAGGAGTTATGTTGAATTATATTTCAATTTAGTAAAGCCTTGGCTAGGGTAGTC
>QRFJ01002662.1:123557-148014 GCA_006176705.1 Cocos nucifera
AATAGGGTTCCCTCTAAAACCATTCCTACCACACCGTATGAGATATGGTACGGTAAGAAACCAAGTCTGAGTCATCTCAGAATTTGGGGTTGTCCGGCTCATGTCAAAAGACAACAAGCGGACAAGTTAGAGTTTAGGTCCTTCAGAGCTCGATTCATAGGATATCCTAAAGAGTCATTAGGATACTATTTCTACATTCCAGAAGACCATAATGTGATTGTGAGTCGACATGCCATCTTTCTTGAAAAATAGTTTATTCAAGATAGCGGCATTGGAAAGCAGATTAAGCTTGATGAGAAAGTCTCACAAGTACAACGAGCTAAGGACCAATTGGAACCAAATCAGGTTGAGCCAATAAGAACACTACCTCCTCCACCTCGTAGATCGGAAAGAGTTTCCCGTCCCCCTGAAAGATACTTAGGTATTATTTCAGAGGAAAGTAGAGGAAATGTTCCTCATAGGTAATGGTGCTCATGGTGATGATCCCAAAACCTACAACGAGGCGATATCAGATATCGACTCCGAGAAATGGCTAGAGGCAATGCAGTCAGAAATTGACTCGATGCACTCAAACCAAGTCTGGACCTTGGTAGATCCACCAGAAGGTATAGTACCTATTGGGTGTAAATGGATCTTCAAGAGAAAGATTGGTGCAGATGGGAATGTGGAGACATTCAAGGCTAGACTAGTGGCAAAAGGTTATAGTCAACGCGAAGGCATTGACTATCAGGATACCTTTTCCTTAGTGGCTATGCTAAAATCCATCCGCACATTGCTTGCCATTGCAGCCTATTTCGATTATGAAATATGGCAAATGGATGTGAAAACGGCATTCTTGAATGGATATCTTGAAGAAGATATCTATATGGAACAGCCGCTAGGTTTCACATCCAGTGATACTGATCACAAGGTTTGCAAGCTGCAAAGGTCCATATATGGACTTAAGCAAGCATCTCGGAGCTGGAATGCTCATTTCAATGATGTGATCAAAATGTTTGGTTTCATCAAAAATGAAGAGGAACCATGTGTCTTCAAAAAGGTCAGTGGGAGCGCTGTTGTCTTCCTCGTATTGTACGTGGATGACATCCTCCTTATTGGGAATGATATTCCCATGATTGACGACAGTCAAATTATGGTTGTCTAAGGAAATTCTCCAATGAAAGACCTAGGTGAAGCATCCTTTATTCTAGGAATTAAGGTCTATAGGGATAGACCGAATAGGATGCTAGGACTTTCACAGAAGATGTACATAGAGGAAGTACTAAAGAGGTTTAGTATGGAAAACTCTAAGAGGGGATTAATACCCTTCAGACATGGTATTCATCTTTCCAAGAAGATGTGCCCTAGCACACCAGAGGAAATAGAATGCATGAGCAAGATCCCTTATGCTTCTTGCAATAGGGGGCCTCATGTTTGCCTTGCTATGTACATGACCTGATATAGCCCATGCTATGAGTGTCACAAGTAAATATCAGTCAAATCTAGGTAAAGAATACTAGACTTCTGTGAAATGTATCCTTAAGTACTTAAGAAGAACTAAGGATATGATGTTGGTCTTTGAGAACTCCAGGTCCAGGGATACACAGACTCGAATTTCATATCCAATGTAGATGATCAAAAGTCGACATCTGAGAGTCTGTTTGTGTGCAATTATGGTGCTGTCAGCTGGAAGAGTTTCAAGCAAACCGTGATAGCAAATTCTACCATGGAAGTAGAATATATCGCTGCATCAGAAGGCTATGAAGGAAGCATTCTGGTACAAGAAAGTTTGCTGCAGAAATTGGAGTAATGCCATCAGATGCCATTCCTCTATACTGCGACAACAATGGCGCCATAGCCCTTGCTAAGGAGCCAAGGTCTCACCAGAAAATCCAAGCACATTGAGCGGCGATACTACCTCATCCGCGATTACCTCGAGAAGGGTTACGTCGAGGTCAAGAGAGTCGACTCCACAGACAATGTGGCAGACCAGCTTACAAAGCCATTGGGCCAACAGAAGATCGAAGCCCACCTTGAGAAGATGGGACTTAGACTTGTAGCCAATTGGCTTTAGGATAAGTGGGAGATTGTTAGATATATGTGCCCTAGAAGCCAGAATTGGCTGACACTTGTAATACACTTCTAGGGGCAAAATTATAATTTTGACTAAAATCAATAAAATGGGTTATTTTCTATCACATATGTGTATTTAGTGTCTGTGATACATCCTTTGAGTTAATGGTAATGATAATTCATATTTTCAAGAGTTGAAAATTTAAGACATGAATAATCATTATTAACTCATAAAATGCTCCCGACCATAGGATCATCACGAGGATGGTGATTGATCCGAAAGGTTGGTGTACAATCGCTTCTCTTTAGTAGATGAGTCTTGAGTCTACGGTGTGGAGACACCGGAGCGAGAGTACAGGTACTCGTTAGAGAACGAGGGCACTGAGCGTGACCACCTCGAGTAGTCATTAGGAAGTCTACCTTCTCATCAATGACTGACTCGATGCTGCAGTAGTGTGTCTGGTTCTTTGACCTGAGATGCATCGGCAGTTCACCTTGAGGGTGTTATAGTTTGACTACACCATTACTCGGTCTCCTAGCCATATGGAACCCTGAGGTGTATGTTGGCTATAGCATGTTCATTGTAGGAACTGGATTGCATCAAGATGGAATCTATCTACCTCGGTGGTAGAGGAGCAGCCCTATGATGATCATGAGAATCAAGTCCAGAAATCCATGGCCATGGCAGAGTGAAATAATAGAAAGAGTTTCTATTTAGATTTTCACATTGGACTCGAATCGAATGATTACATCATATGACAGAGACTAGGGTTTGACGAGTTCACCTTAACCCTAATCTGATCGGGGCTCAAGATAGAAGAACTTAATCACACAGGTAGCTGCACCAAGAGGTTCGCATTCAGCTCTGATGGGTTGCCACCATATACTGCTAGGTGTCACTGGTGGATTTTGGGAGCAATTAGAATGATTTAGATGATCGATCATTCTAGCTGTTCGAATCAGAAGAGTTCTGATCCATCGAAAGGAGTTTCGATGATGTCGATATGATAGAGATCATGACATATCCCATTACCATACAGAACTGAACCTAACTGGGTCACACAAATAAGGGTTTGAATCTGGTGATCATCAATTGAACTGATCCAGTTCAATTGATCTGAATGAGATTCAATTAGGTTCAAGAAAATCGTGCTAGCACTCGATTGAACCTAACGTTCTTCTTTTACTATCATAAATAAGTTGTCCTGACTGAGCCAAAGGAGTTTGTGCTCAATCAGAGGCCTTCATATGGTCTGACTGGAGGTTGTCCAAGTCAGAATAAGGTTGTCTTATTTTGTAAGACATTACCTGCCATTTTTGGTCACCTGCCATTTCTTGTTCTTTGACTTTGGTCAAAAGTCTACCTTTGACTGGTCAAACGTTGACCATTGATCCTTTGACTTTTGACCACATGTCATGCACCTATTGGAGAGCTGGTGGGGGCCTGTCCCCCTGCCAGAACCTGGCAAGGAGAAGGGCGCACGCCAAGGGTTGGCGTGTGCCCAAGTAGGAGGCGCCTAGGAGTCCTTGTTGGACAAGGACTCCATCTCCCTTTTGGATTCCAATTAGAGTTCTACTAAGAATTCAAGTTTGACTGGTCTTAGGCACCCTCTAAGGAGGAATCCAGGGGTCTCTATTCCAACCAATCAGATTTAGATCTGATTTCACAAAGGGTTGTGATTGGTTGAGAGGAAGAGGAGTTGGATCATAAGAGGTCTATAAATAAGACCCTGCGCCCAACCCTAATGCTAATGAAATTAGATACGCCCCAAGGCTGCCTCTCCCCTCCTTCTCCACGCCATAGTCTCTTCTCCCCTTGCTCTCCACGTCCAAAAGAGTTTTGGACTTAGGTTGGTGCGATTCAGATCAAGAGAAAGGCGATCAAAAGCAAGAAGGCTGCGCTGCTGCAAAAGGACGACTGCAGATCTTCAAAAGAGTTTTGAAGATCCTCCAGATCAGATCCAGATCTGATTTTTAGAGGTGTGATAGAGAAGAAGAGGATCTCTAGATCCAACCTGAGTGGATACCGATAGAGGCCAGGCGCTTGCGTGGCTAAGATCCAGAACCTTCCGCTGCAATCAGGATCATCTACAGGGTAATAGGATTACCCAAATCAGGTAAATTAAATTTGATTTAATTTATCTTATTTTATTTTATTTATTAAAATAATAATAATCAGATTTGAAACATATCAAGATCTGATTAGGATCAAGAGAAAAATTTTTGAAATATATCTCTTGATCTGATCAGATCTGGACGAACCTGGACTGGGAAATCAGGATTTCCCTTCACTAATCACCGAGGAAGTTTATTTCCTAATTTAATTAGGACTTAAAATTAATTAATTTTTTTATTTAATTAGGATTTAATTGAGTTTATTTAAGCCTAATTTAGTTGAATTTATTTTGGTCTAATTAGGTCTAGCCAAATTGGTTTGGATTGGGTCATAATTGGATATTTTTTTGGAGTTTAGTTTGACTAGTCTTCTTCTACGCTACCCTTGACTTGCACCCACTTTTGTCTTCATGAGAATTCAGAATTCTCATAAGTTTTCCATGCACAAAGGGAGATCATGCCTAGGTTTC
Organism: Cocos nucifera; assembly: GCA_006176705.1. Taxonomy (NCBI): domain Eukaryota; kingdom Viridiplantae; phylum Streptophyta; class Magnoliopsida; order Arecales; family Arecaceae; genus Cocos; species Cocos nucifera. The sequence continues at coordinate 128,195 of QRFJ01002662.1, forward strand.
TCACGCCCCAAGTGGATAGGTTTTGGTTGGTTGCCATTTAAATTCAAATAGAGTTTGAATTTGACTGGGCAACCACCTAATCCTTATCCCTCCACGTGCTCTGCACTTGTGTTTGTTTTTGGCACCAATTTAAAAGGGATAGTGTTAGAAAATATATTCTAAAGCCAATCATCTAAGTTGCAGATGATTATAATTAATATATAAATTATCAAATAATTATTATTTAGCTTATTCATTATACAAGTTCTATCTTTCTTAAATGAACTCCTAAGTTTTGATGAAGTCCTTAGAACCACACTCAATCAATAAAGAAGAATTTATTGGATGGTTCTTAAATTTGTTCATGATCAAATAATAAGTTATTAACTAGGATGATAACTTATCAAGTATAGGTTATGGTATATTATATGCATTGGTTGTCCTCATAACTAAGTGGTGTAGAGACACTGGTATGGCATGCAGATGAAATATAGGAGTACATCTACATTGAACATGACCAATGTAACATTTTACTATCAAGAGTAGTTAGTATAGGCCAATGGATATAAATATCCCTCCAACCTGAGATCACTATGATGACTTGCAAATAACTCACTATACTTTGGTGCCAGACTATCTATTGCCCAATAAGACAACCCAAGAGGGGGGGGCGTGAATTACGTTTTTCAAAATTTAAACAAGAAATATGATGTTTTCAAAAACTAAGTGAAGTGTGTTGTAGTTTAATATAGCTAAGTATGCAGAAATATAAATGCAATGGAAAGCAAGGAACAAAAGCAATCACAAATACAAAAAAATTATAGTGGTTTGGTACCTCTTGCACCTATGTCCACTTTCTAAGATCCACTTAAAAATTTTACTATAATCTTTCCAAAATTTTTGCTAGATAGTTTTTCTAGGCTCACTATCTAAAACTTAATTGATTTTACACTGGTTCACCAACCACAACCCCCTAAGCTGATCCTTGGCTTACAATCCAATTCTCAGGCTTGGATAGGCCTTTCCTTTAGTTTCAAAATTCTATTGTAGCTAAGTTACAAGAAATACAAGGATTGCACAATAAAAATAATTACAAAGCTCCTTTAATGAGCAAGAAAGTCAATGAAGCTTGTAGAATCTTCTTTCATGGAAGCTTTTGAGTAGATGAGCTTATTTTCTTGCTGAAAGGAATCTCTTAATTTCATGTTTCTTGGAGTTGGAAGCAGAATCCTTTCTTTTCAAAGTTTTTTGCACTTTTTTCACTTCACTTTGATTCCTCTGAATGATTGATTTTGTCAAGTCACTTCATATAGGTGTTTTGTAGTTCTTTCCTAATGTTTGGTAGACTGGAGAGAGATATTTGACCGTTAAAAGACTAAATTTAGCCATTTGAAAGTAGACTGCATAGTTCTAAAATTTCTATAGAAAACTAGCCATTGGAGCTTGAGTCAACTCATCAATTCCCTAGAGTCGACTGTCCTGTGAACCTGACCTCAAACTTTGTCTTGAAAATCATACTCTTTGTATTTTTTTGTGACCTTGACTCGAGGAACTCGAGTCGACTCAATCCTCTGCTCGATCCGATATATTTTTTTACTTTAAAAAATTATTTTTCTACTATTGTTCACTCAAGTCAACTCGTGCTCAACCATGAGTCAACTCGAGAGCATGTTGGCTAAAACTTTTGTATGCTAGACTTCTTTTTGTTTTTGTTTCAGCTCGAGCAGAATAGCCATCTTCGGGGGATGACTCAAGGGGTTTTATATTGAAAATTTTTACTTTATCCAATTTACTTTCTCTTCAATTTTGGTCTTAAAATACCTTCTTTAAGCCTTGCTTTGGGTGTGATTCATGATTCAAAAGCTTTCAACTTCTTATTGATTCTTAAATGCACTTTTAGGGACTTTTCTTTTGATACTCTTCAAATCATTCTGAAACATGATCTCGAGCAATTCATTAGTCCAAACATATACTCAAATATTTTGTTATTCATCAAAATCAATCCTTGGGGTTAACAATCTTTTCTTTTTTTATGTTAACAAAATTTTGAGTATATGAGCGAGAAATATATAACATAAATGTTTTGAGGATGTTTTAATATAATGAAGGTATAACCTTTTCATAGTTTAATATTTAGCTCTCCCTTAGTTCATGCTTATATCTTTATTGTAGTTTATCAATTCAGATTTAAGTTTGCTGCATGTACTTGCATGAATGGTAATTTATCAATATTTATCATTATATGTGCCAAGCATGAATCCTTTTCATTGAACAATCATATTTTACAAGTACCAAGCTGACATTTGGTACATAGAGTATGTATCATGGCACAAACTCATAATGCTTATTAATTTTTGAGACTGCATGAGAACTTACAATACCTATGCTAATGTTATTGCTTTCTTCATCATGGATATTCAGTGTTAATGAGTGATATATTTAATGCTTATTGATATTTACACCAAAGTGCACATCATAAAAATCTAAGAGTGCTCATGTACATCAAAATCAAAATACACATCATATATGGTCAATTATGCTCAAAGTCTCGACAAGCCAAAGTGCACATCATCAAAATCTAGGAGTGCTCATGTACATCTAAATCAAAATACACATCATATATGGTCAATTATGCCCAAAGTCTCAACAAGCCAAAGTGCACATCATATATGCTAAAAACCTCAAAACATCTTAACACATCCTCAAAATCTCAAAACATCTTAACACATCCAAAGTAAATGAATATATGCTCATATACATCTTACTCCCCCTTTTTGTCATCAGTCGAAAAGGATAACTCATAGACAAACATCACAGAAGATCAAATCAAGAGAAGAGAATGATGTAACTGTAAATGATCATATATGACTTTCATTGTATTTACAAAATAAATGTGTTAGACCAATACTGATCATAACACACCAGTACAATGACAATGTTTCCATACCAAGACTAAGTCAAGTACAAAGCTAGAAAGCAACAAACACAGATAGGTGTAAACACATAGTCCTAACACAGATCTAATACATAGCTCTAATACATAGTCCTAATACAATGACTATTGATTATCTGTATTATCATCCACAACATTCCAGGCATCACCTAGCTCTGATACCAAATTGTAGACCCATGATATCGCTAGAATGCCAATCATCCTTGACATCACAAGCAGCCCGATATAATGTTGCGGAAGCTCCTGATCTTTAGCATAGACCTGAAGGAACCTATGACATTCTCTATGGGCAGCACACTACCGATCCTCCATCTGGATCTGTGATGGGGTGCCTCCCTCCTTGGGCTTGAGGGAGACGCCCCCTTCTCTAGGGCTTCTTCAAGAACCCTAGGATGGCAACTCTAGAAAGAAGAGAAGAAAAGAGTTGAGAGAGAAAAGGTCTGTATTGATTCCAACCTTGAAAATCCTAATACAACTTATGTATTTATACATAGCCATTAGGCCTGACCAAAAAACTCTCCGGCTAACCCAATACATGAAAGCACTTACCAAGCCCATGTACACCCATGTCTCCCATGCTCTTATCCTCTGGATCTAGACCTGATCCATACATGAATTAGCCCTCTTAAGACCTCTCAAACCAGGCCTTAAGATCCCTAGGATCATCTCAGACACTAGCCCAAAATAGACCCTCGCGTAACTCTGCTCGTGCACTGAGCTGACTCAGTCTCAGCACTGAGCCAACTAAGTTCCACTAGGTCGGCTCAGTTTGAAACTGAGTCAACCCTATCCTATGCCATGCCAGTAGTTTCGAATGTGCGGCTCTCTATTTTGCCTATGCACTAAGACTTAGCCGACTCAATTTTGGACTGAGTCGGCTAACCTACAGAAAATCCTTTTTCTGCAGCTTTCAAGCTCCGACTTTGGTTTCTTGCTCCACCTTACATCCTAAATCTTCGAAGCACCAACCAAACCCCTGGAATCTCTGGAGCTGACCCTCTGACTTCTTCTATGGCCTTCCAAGGCTTGGGAGCACCAAAAATCCTCATAATCTCCACCTTGGTGCCCCAAGCCTTGGTAAACCCCTCGGTAATGACCTCTTGTATGATCCCGTTGTCCCTGCACACTCAACAACCCCTATGCAAGCATCGCCTCTGCCAATCCTCTTCAATTGTTGTGCACTCTTGAGGCCTTTGGGATGACCGCCTCCACCATTGAAGACCTATGCTCGATTCTTGGCACCATCCTAAAATTATAGGATCCCTTCTGCTTAGCTGCTGCATCATTTTTTCTGGACTTTCCTGGAGAACCCATAGCATTCTTATACTGACACTTGCTGCAAATCCTGATATGGTCTCCTCAGAACTATGCCTGTCCTTCTGCACATGCTGGTCCACCTAGAACTGTGCATCTCTGGTGCTGGTGCTAGGATATCGATCCTATTGCACTCCTCTGCTCTGAACTCATATCAAATTCCTCTCCAATTATGAAGCCAACTCTTCATTGTTCCACCTATATCTGAAGTCCACCTAAAGCCATAGAAGCCAATTCTATCATCGAGTCCCTTAAGGCCAAACACTCAATGCTGCACAATTGAGCCTATCGCTGCACGTCGAACACCATCGCTGCCCCTTCAAACCCTCCATGCTCCACGGATCTCTTCGAAGCTATCTCGGATACCTCGACAACCCACGGGCACCTTCAAAACCTAAGAGCTCATCCAACTCTTCTGAAACTAGTGATTGAATCCTAAGAAATTCCATCCTAGTCCTTCTCTTCTACCCCTACACCAGCCATTGCTTCAGCTGTGCTCGGAGAGCCATCCTCCATCTGAACCGCGACTCTCCCTGGTGCCTCTACAGAAGAAATCTGATCCATGATACTCTCGACTGCTTGTGACCTCTCGGTGCTCCCTGAGACCTCTTGACTCTTTCTGAGACCTGCTCCCGATCTTCCTGAGAAGCCCCTGACACCATTTGCTAAGATACACTCCTCAGCTGCTAGACCGTCAAGCCTCTCTTAGCCCCTGTGCCTCTAGGGTAGCACTCCTGCAGCACTCTAATGCTCCCTGACTCATCTCTACGTCGCTCTACAGTCGTCCAGCCCTAACTAGCTGGACCTCCATCATCCATCTCCATCACTCCCAAGGCTTTGCAAATCCATGCTCTAGTCGAACCGCTGAATACATCTCCGACTATTTTTCCACCTTCCTAACATCGAAGGACGTATAGTCGCTTCTTCATCCTTCCTTCGACCATTACTCCTTAGGAAACCTCTCTTCAACAGCCCTACACTGCCAATCTTCCTAGAGAACCCTGATGCTCTTTGCTGAGATACCTCCCTCGGCTACTGCATCATCAAGCCTCTCTCAGCCCTGCATCTCCAAAGAAATGCTACTGCAACACTTCAGCACTCCCTGCTTGTCATATAACCATCATACACCCTGACCTTTTCATTAAGATTGATCAGCAAATCATGTACCAAATTCTTTCATCCTGAGAAAATTTATTCTCATTAATCCTCTCAACCTCCACCTTCAACCTGCTACTCCTGGTTGGCGAAACCAGAGTAATAACAAGATAGATTTGAGACATACTATGAAATCCTTATGCAGATTTTTGATTTCATCTTATACGACTTCTCCCTCCCTTCCATGCACCATCAGGCTCTGATACCATATTATCGTCCATAATGTTTCAGGCATCACCTAGCTCTGATACCAAATTATAGACCTATGATATCACTCGAACGACAATCATCCTTGACATCACAAGCACCCCGATACCATATTGTGGAAGCTTTTGATTCTTAGCATGGACCTGAAGGAACCTATGATGTTCTCTATGGGCAGCACACCACCGATCGTCCACCTAGATCTATGATGGGGTGCCTCCCTCCTTGGGCTTGAGGGAAACGCCCCCTTCTCTAGGGCTTCTTCAAGAACCCTAGGGCGGTAACTCTAGAGGAAAGAGAAGAAGAGAGTTGAGGGAGAAAAGGTTTGTATTGATTCCAACCTTGAAAATCCTAATACAATCTATGTATTTACACATAGCCATTAGGCCCGACCAGAAAACTCTCCGGCTAACCCAATACATGAAAGCACTCACCGAGCTCATGTACATCCATATCTCCCATGCTCTCATCCTCTGGATCTAGATCCGATCCATACATGAATTAGCTTCCTTAAGATCTCTCAAACCAGGCCTTGAGACCCTTAGGATCATCCCAAATCCTAGCCCAAAATAGACCCTCGCATGACTTTGCCCGTGCACTGAGTCGGCTCAGTCTCAGCACTGAGTCGACTAAGTTCCACTAGGTCGGCTCAGTCTGAAACTAAGCTGGCCTAGTCCTGTGCTGTGCCAGCAGTCCCAAATGCGTAGCTCTCTATTTTGCCTATGCACTGAGACTTAGCCGATCCAGTTTTGGACTGAGTTGGCTAACCTACAGAAAATTCTTTTTCTGCAGCCTTCAAGCTCCGACTTTGGTTCCTTGCTCTGTCTTGTATTCTAGGTCTCCGAAGCACCAACCAAGCCCTTGGAATCTTCAAAGCCAACCCCCTGACTTCTTCTGTGGCCTCCCAAGGCTTGGAAGCACTACAAATCCTCACAATTTGAGGGTATCTCAAGTATCTCACATGATGAGGCTTAAGATGAAGTTGCTCTAGCTCTCCTACTCCTGGTCCTAGTTGATGGTCTAGCCATTTATGAAGTAGGCCCCACACCAGCATGAGTGTAGACTTTGAGTGGTGGTCTACTCTCATCAATGGATACCTAAGTGGATTGAATAGAAGACATGGGTGGAGGAGGTGGAGGATGAGGCATGGCTATCCTGGTGGCTGCATCTGCTGCTATTGCTGCTGGTATCGCACCTAGAGCAAGTCACTCAATTTTTTCAATCAGATCGCCCATGGCTCTAAGTACTGAAATGATGCCCTGCTACTATGCCTAATCCAGTCCACTGATAGTTGCATCATCTCAGTCCCACCTAACTCAATTCTGCCCGTGAGTTGAGCAATCTCCTCATTAATGCTGGAGAGATCAATAGGTATATCATGTGTCTGCTCTCTCTGCTCTAGGATAGTGAGCCTCAAAGAAATAGATACCATCTCTATCTACATACTCTCTATCCTCTCAGATAAAATTTGTATCTCTCTACTGACTCTAGTAGAAATCATATCTGCCAATCTCTCCATGGATGCAGAGTCAATAATTGGTGGCTGAGGGAAAGTGCCTGCGGGTGGAGCTCGAGGAGTTACTGGTGTACTTGGATCAGGTGTAGTAGGAGTAGAGGGCTCTTCTATCTCCTCCACTTTTGATGGTTTTCTTTCTTGACTAGAGATATTTTTCATCCATCTCGTTGCTTCTACATGGTACTGCATTCTGGTCAAATCTCTCATATCATAAACATCAAAGTGAGATAGTTTCTTGAACCTTCACTTTTCAAAGATGCTCTAGCTGTCTCAAACACCTGGGTCAATGCCATACCATAGGATAAACATACTTTGTTCCTAGCAGCTACCTCTCTAATATGATGCATCATAATACCAAGCAGATTTAGTAGAATGCCCTAAACAATATGGTACATCATGCATAACTCCTTTGAGACAAAGTCATGTCTTCCTAGTTTTGGAATAAAAATCCCACCAATAATGTGATGCACTTGAAAGGAATATGCCCTCAAGCCAATTAATTTTTTGGGATGTTCTTTATCTTCCAAACTCATGTAATGACATTTTTAATAAATAAAGATATTTATTTCATCATATGCAGTATCTTATTATTTATTTAAGATTATGATGAACCTTATAAATTAGGGCTATGATTTTAGGATTATGATAAGATCATACTAGTGAGATCTAAAATCTTAAAATCTTAGTTTAAATATTTCTAATCGATGGGACATTGAGTTAGGGATCAATATTTTTCAGTAAGACTAGCACATTCTTTGTATGCTCGATTGAGAGGGTGATTGATCTCACAATAACTTATGTATGACACTAATACAAGAATATGGGTGCTCATTAGAGAATAAGTTTACTAAATTGATCCAAGTCAAGAATATCTAATGGAGTCTTATCTACATGTCAATAGATGGTTCTCATAGTAGAATTTATGCATATAATCCTTTGACCTGAAACTACCATAGAATCTTATATATATAAATCCATATTTTGGTTCATACTCATTCTTGACTCAGTTATATACGGGATGATCTAGATATGGTAGATTATATATATGAAGGTTGTGAGTAGGTTAACATGGAATCGATCCCTCTTGGTAAGAGGAAATAGCATCCTACTTGCTTCAAACAAATGATGATTCAGGAAGACTTTGATCAAAGCATGATGAAAAATTAGAAATGATTTTTAATGTTTTATTAAATGAATCATCATCATAAGATTGAAAGAGAAATTAATATGATATTGGGGTTGACATATTTCCATACCTAGAGTCATATTCAGGGTGCAGGGAGATTGAAGGACCTAGTTGCATGGTAATTTTTACTGAAGGATATTTTCGATATTTTTATTAAAATTTTACATCTTTCAAAAAGTCATGATACGTTGCTAGATATCAATCATGTCTTGTGGGTTCGATCAAATTAAAATTTTAATTTGATCATTAAATTAGAAAGTATTCTAAATTAAGTCAAATTGGGTTGGCTAGTTTTGACCTAAATCGGTTTGGTTGAGTTCTAACCAAATTAGGTCAAATCACACCCAGACTCACTATTGGTTAGATGTGAAACCCAATGGGTCACACACAAAGAGAGTTGATTAAGGGTCTAATTAGATTAGACCATGTTTGCAAGATGAACATGCTAGCACATGTAGCAAACCCTAGCACCTGGTTTCGAATTGGATTTGAATCGGCTTCCGATTTGGGCTAATTTAGATCTGATTTGAGCCAAATAGGATTTGGTCTTGAATTGAATTAACCTAAACTGATTGGGCTTCAGTTGGGGTGCCACACACCAGAATCCCACATGCCAGAGAGACTCTCTCTTATGCGTGGGAAGTCTTTCATGCGTAAAGAATTCATTGGTGCATGGAATTAGTTGGCGCCTACCTTCTTTAACTTTTTCCATTTTGTTATATCATGTAAATTTTTATATTGGCATGGACATCAGATATGAGGAATAGAAGAGTCCTTCTGCAGATGAAATACTTCATTATTATTTTGAGAAGAGATTTTTTATCGCCCATGACCCCTTGTCACCCAAGACTCCATGCCGCCCACTCCTCCTTGATGCCTCTTGGACCAAGTCAAAGTCTCTTGGGACTTTGACTATTCAAAGATAATCTCCACGCCTTCTTACTGAATGGGCATCCCTTTTTAGAGCCATTAGATGGCCTTTTTATATGATCTAATGGATGAAAAAGGGTGGCGCCAATGATGAAATACTGCGACTCTTCGTAAATAACTTATGTAGAATTAGTCCAAGAGTCCTTCTGCTTTAAGGTACCTCTTGGACTAAGTCTACATCTCATTATTTACTGATGAGGCTTGAGATTGGTTGATGGGCCATGAGATATTGATGAGGAAAGGGTATGAGAAATTTAGTTGGCATCCCTACGTACATTATAAATAGGGGTGCGCACCAAGAGTCTTGGGTGTGTGTGAAAATTATCTTTCTTTCTTACAAGAGTTTCTTTTTATCCAATTTTTTTTCTTTCTTTCTCTTATCTAGACCTTATCCTTATAAGGACAAGAAGTCATCTTAAGACTAAGAGATTAGGAAGGAAAATTAAGAAGACAAAAGAAAAAGAAAGATAGATAAGGAGAGGCAAGGAAGGTGACATAAAGGCTAAAGAAGGTCTTGCCCTTTTAATTAAAGTTCTTATTATTAGAACTCTAATTATATAAATCAGAGGTGCTGATGTCTTGATCAAGTCACTGTGTGGATCAATGTTGGAGGGTGAATACGTGGGCACCTGGTGGAAATCCTGATGGACTGCTACCGACGATCAGGATCAATTTAGGATTTAGCGATAAGAGGTATGTTCTAATACTTTCTTTTATGTTACAAATGCATGTTATATGATTTAATTGCTAATGAGGTGGTCCTAGGGTTTGGGTTTGGTTTATATGATTTCATGTTTTTGCTTTGAAATCCATGCTTCCACCCTGTACACCAAACTTATCATTAATGCTTTGCTTATAATATAATGGCACAAAAGAAAAGTATGATATATTTTTTGTATTTATTTGCATGTTATTTATATAATGAGATCATGTTCTTTTATTTATCATAATGAGATTATGGTGTATATATTATTCTGTAAAGGTTGCCCTGACATAGTGGAAAGTATTCACTATATAATGATGGTTTTCCTAGAATAATTATACATGCTAGTAGATATATATAAATTATATTATAATTGATGCTATTAGGCATTTAGTTTATTTTAAATCAGAATGTACATCAAGACCTTTTAAATCTCTCTTTAAAAATTTATATTAAGTTGTAGTGTAATTAATCTATAGCTGTATCAGTCGGGATGTTTAATTGATCAATCGGTGTCTAGGATAAATGGTTCATGATTGGTAAAGAGAATGTGATTTTAATTGATTCTATTATCTGACTTGGCTAATTTATTGATGTCTAAGAAAAGCAATAGGGGGACTCCCACTTCTCTCCCACTTACCTGGTTGATTTAATTAATTTAATTCTAGATTGAAATGCTTAGTATTATATTCACTACATTAAGGCCTTCCTTCATACTAGATTCTTATTATGTCTAGAACCATATTAGTTTTGTTGTGTAACCACAAGAACTATCATGGGAATGATGTAATATTAATCTAGTGCATTGAGATGCTTACAGCATTTTGAATATACTGCTTTGTTGTGTAACTACAAAAGTAGTCATATTTCATTTTGATTGTATAGAAATGAAGGATTCTATTTAAACTAAAACATTAAAGTTTATTGTGCTAACACAAGGCTATTAATATTTTAGAAGCAAAAGTTTTTTTAGAGTTGCATAAAGTGCAATTGGAAAGAGTTTCCTACCTTTGAACTTATAACAGATTTGTTGTGCAACCACAAGACCTTTTATAAGGAATTAGGATCTTATTCTCACTAAGAAAATCAATAAGAGGGTTATGATTTTTGATTAAATAGTGGAAGACATAATTAAATTAAAGTCCTAATTTAATTATGTTTGTCATCATGAGTTGTTTGCTTATATATTATTCTTTATTATGTAGATTAAATGGCTTCTTCACTTTCATTGCGTTCAATTTTGGATTCAAATAAATTGACTGGTCACTCTCAGAGTTAGGATTTGATCCTGCAATCACTTCCAAAATCATTTTCTCAGTTTATCGTGAACTATTACATGAACAAACTAAATTCTTTCTTGCCTAAGCTGTTAAATATGCTCAAGACAATAGAAAGCTATATCAAGAAAGATAAGGCTCCTCTTCTTCTTGCGGAAGGGATCTCCAAGAAGAAGGCAGGAAGAAAGGGTTCAAAGAAAAGGTTGAATCCTAAAACTGGTATAAATAAGAAGAAAAAGAGGAAGAAGGTCTCCGGATAGACGACCTATTTTCACTACGGTAAAATAGATCATTGGAAGAGGAATTGCAAGGCTTACCTTGCAATCGTGAAGTCTGATGCAAATAATGCACCAAAAGGTATGTTTGAGATACATACTATATTATCATTAAATTCTTCCATTTTAAATTCTTGGGTATTAGATATTGGCTGTGATTTTTATATATGTAAATCTTTGCAGGGGCTGTAGAAAATTAAGAGTTTGAAGAAAGGTGACTTCAAGCTCTATGGCGCTGGAGGAGAGTCCATCCGAGCAGAAGCTGAAGGGACAAATATATTGAAGTTATCTTATGAAAAGATCTTAGAGCTTACAAATTATTATTATATGCCTAAGATCATTAGAAATATTATATCTATACCCTTATTATTAAAACAAGGTTATAGTCTTAATGTAACGAGCGAAGGTTGCTCGATCAAATATTCTAATGAAAATATTTGTTTTGGCATATTTAGCAATGGTTTGTTGACTCTATGTTTGGATGACAATATATTTCATATTGATGAAAATAGAAAATGTAAGAGAGATGACATAAATAATACTTTACTTTGGCATTGTCGATTAGGTCATATTAGTGAGGCTAGGATTAACAAGTTATACAAAGAAAAGTTCTTTGATCCTTTTGATTATGAATCATTGGGAACTTGTGAATCATGCCTCATGGGTAAAATGACCAAGATTCCATTTAGTGGACATGGAGAAAGGACAAATGAGTTATTAGGACTTGTACATATGGATGTATGTGGTCCTATGACAACTCAAGCTAGAGGAGGATACTCTTATTTTATAACATTCACTGATGATTTATCTAGGTTTGGATATGTGTATCTTATGAAACACAAATCAGAAGCCTTTGATAAATTTAAAGAGTATCAAAGTATGGTCGAAAAACAAACTGGATAATGTATAAAAATCCTTCGATCTGATCGGAGAGGAGAATACTTATCTAGTGAGTTTCTAGACTATCTTAAAGTTAAAGGGATTCTCTCTGAATGGACACCTCCTTATACACCATAATTAAATGGTGTAGCCGAAAGAAAAAATCATACCTTATTAGATATGGTACGGTCCATGATGTGCTTCACTGAATTACCTATTTTCTTCTGGGGTCATGCTCTGGAGACTGCAATTTACATCTTGAATAGAGTTCCTTCTAAATCTGTATCTAGTACTCCATATGACATATGGAGAAGTAAGAAACCTAATCTTAAGTATCTTAAGATATGGGGTTGTCCAGCTTATGTCAAAAAAAATTTTGGACATAAACTTGATGCTAGATCAGACAGATGTCTATTTATAGGATATCCTAGAAATAGTATAGGATATTTATTCTACCATCCTACTGAACAAAAGGTATTTGTAAGTAGGCATGCCACTTTCATGGAAAAAGAATTTATCCTAGAAAAGGGCAGTGGCAGAAATATTGAACTTAGTGAAGTTCAAGAAAAACAAATAGAAATTTCTCAACCATATAATCACATAAAAGAACCAGAACACATAACTCCTATCCATAGGTCTAAAAGAGTATGAAATACACCTGTGAGGTATGGTTTCATTATTGAGAACAATGAAGCCCAAGTCATTGAGAATGATGAACCTCTGAACCTATACGGAAGTAGTCAAAAGTAAGGACTCTTACAAATGGCTGGCTGCCATGCAATCCAAAATAGGAATCCATGCACACCAACAAAGTATGGACTTTGGTGGATGCACCAGAGGATATAAATCCTATTGGATGCAAATGGATTTTTAAGAAAAAGATTGGAGCTGATGGTCAAATTGAAACCTATAAGGCCAGATTGGTGGCTAAGGGTTTTAGGCAAAAATAGGGGATTGATTATGATGAAACATTTTCACCTATTGCCATGCTCAAATCTATTCAGATTATGCTTGCTATAGCAGCATACCACGACTATGAAATATGGCAAATGGATGTAAAGACTGCCTTCCTTAATGGTTTCCTTGAGGAGGAGGTCTATATGTCACAGCCAGAGGGATTTGAGTCAAATGAGAGACCAAATCAGGTATGCAAGCTTAAGAGATCCATTTATGGATTAAAGCAAGCATCAAGGAGTTGGAACATCCATTTTGATGAAATAGTAAAAGAGTTTGATTTTATCAAGAATGTTGATGAACCATGTGTGTACAAGAAAACTAGTGGAAGAACCATAGTCTTCTTGGTTCTGTATGTAGATGACATACTCCTCATTGGGAATGATATCCCAATGTTACAATCAGTCAAATTATGGCTATCAAATAAGTTTTTCATGAAAGATTTGGGAGAAGCATCCTATATACTAGGAATAAAGATCTATAGAGATAGATCTAAGAGGATGCTAGGCTTGTCCCAATCAAGGTACATTGACTTAATACTGAAAAGATTCAGTATGGATGGGAGTAAAAGAGGTTATTTACCCATGAGTCAAGGCATACATCTCTCTAAAAAGATGTCTCCTAAGACACCTGAAGAGAGAAATAGAATGAGTTCTATTCCTTATGCTTCGGCTATTGGATCAATAATGTATGCCATGTTTTGTACAAGGCCTGATGTTGCTTATGCTTTAGGCATTGCAAGTAGATTTCAAGCTGATCTAGGAGAGGATCATTGGAAAGCTGTGAAAAATATTCTTAAGTACTTGAGAAGAACTAAAGATATTTTTTTAGTATATGGTGATTTTGATCTTAAATTAGAAGCATATTCTGATTCTAATTTTCAATCAGACTCAGATGATAGCAAATCCATTTTAGGATATGTCTTTACGCTGAACGATGGAGTAGTAAGTTCGAAGAGTACTAAGCAGCCAGCTGTAGCTGACTCAACCACTAAAGCAGAATACATGGCTGTAAGTGAAGCCGCCAAGAAAGCTGTCTGGATGAAGAAGTTCATCACTGAATTGAGAATTATTCCTGAAATTGAGAATCCAGTACCACTTTACTATGATAATACTGGAGCTGTTGCTCAAGCAAAAGAATCAAAGTCTCATCATAAATCCAAATACATTTTGAGATGTTTCCATCTCGTTCAAGAAATTATTGAAAGACAAGATGTAGTCATAGAACGAGTGGATATGAAAAACAACATAGCAGACCCATTCACTAAGGCTTTACCACTGCAACTGTTTGATCGCCACCTTGATTGTATAGGATTAAAATATAAGGGTGATTGGCTTTAGTGCAAGTGGGAGATTGAAAGGAATATACCCTCAAGCCAATTAATTTTTTAGGATGTTCTTTATCTTTCAAACTCATGTAATGACATTTTTAATAAATAAAGGTATTTATTTCATCATATGCAGTGTCTCATTATTTATTTAAGACTAGCACATTCTTTGTATGCTTGATTGAGAGGATGATTGATCTCACAATAACTTATGTATGACACTAATACAAGAATATGGGTGCTTATTAGAGAATGTATTTACTGAATTGATTTAAGTCGAGAATATCTAATGGAGTCTTATCTACATGTTAATAGATGGTTCTCATAGTGAAATTTGTGCATGTAATCCTTTGATCTGAAACTACCATAGAATCTTATATATATAAATCCAAATTTTGGTTCATACTCATTCATGACTCAGTTATGTACGGGATGATCTGGATATAGTAGATTATATATATGAAGGTTGTGAGTAGGTTAACAAGGAATCGATCTCTCTTGGTAAGAGGAAATAGCATCCTACTTGCTTCAAACAAATGATGATTCAGGAAGACTTTGATCAAAGCATGATGAAAAATTAGAAATAGTTTCTAATGTTTCATTAAATGAATCATCATCATAAGATTGAAAGAGAAATGAATATGATATTGGGGTTGACATATTTCCATATCCAGAGTCATATTCAGATTGAAGGATCTAGTTGCATGGTAATTTTCACTGAAGGACATTTTTGGTATTTCCATCAAAATTTTACATCTTTTGAAAAGTTATGATACATTGCTAGATGTCAATCATGCCTTGTGAGTTTGATCAAATTAAAATTTTAATTTGATCATAAAATTAGAAAGTGTTCTAAATTAAGTCAAATTGGGTTGGCTAGTTTTGACCTAAATCGGTTTGGTTGAGTTCTAATTAGATTAGGTCAAATCACACCCAGACTTACTGCTGGTTAGATGTAGAACCCAATGGGTCACACACAAAGAGAGTTGATTAAGGGTCTAATTGGATTAGACCATGTTTGCAAGATGAACATGCTAGCACATGTAGCAAACCCTAGCACCTAGTTTTGAATTGGATTTGAATCGGCTTCCAATTTAGGCTAATTTAGATCCGATTTGAGCCAAATAGGATTTGGTCTTGAATTGGATTAACCTAGACTGATTGAGCTTCAGTTGGGGTGCCACATACCTAAATTCCATGTGCTAGAGAGTCTCTCTCTTGTGCGTGGGAAGTCTTTCATGCGCAAAGAATTCTTTGGCGCATGGAATTAGTTAGCGCCTACCTTTTTTGACTTTTTCCATTTTGTTATGTCACGTAAATTTTTATATTGGCATGGACATCAGATATAGGGCGCAGAAGAGTCCTTCTATAGATGAATACTATGTTATTATTTTGAGAAGGGATTTTTTGTCGCCCAAGACCCCTTGTCTCCCAAGACTCCATGCCGCCCACTCCTCCTTGACGCCTCTTGGACCAAGTAAAAGTCTCTTGGGACTTTGACTATTCAAAGATAATCTCCACACCTTCTTGCTGAATCGGCATCCCTTTTTAGAGCCATTGGATGGCCTTTTTATATGATCTAATGGATGAAAAAGGGTGGCGCCAAAGATGAAATATTGCGACTCTTCGTAAATAACTTACGTAGAATTAGTCCAAGAGTCCTTCTGCTTTAAGGCACCTCTTGGACTAAGTCTACATCTCGCTATTTACTGATGAGGCATGAGATTGGCTGATGGGGTGTGATATATTGATGAGGAAAGGGCGTGAGAAATTTAGTTGGCACCCTTACGTACATTATAAATAGGGGTGCGCACCAAGAGTCTTGGGTGTGTATGAAAATTATCTTTCTTTCTTTCAAGAGCTTTTTTTTGTCCAATTTTCTTTCTTCCTTTCTCTTGTCTAGACCTTATCCTTATAAGAACAAGAAGTCATCTTAAAACTAAGAGATTAGGAAGGAAAATTTAGAAGACAAAAGAAAAAAGAAAGATAGATAAGGAGAGGCAAGAAAGGTGACACAAAGGCTAAAGAAGGTCTTGCCCTTTTAATTAAAGTTTTTATTATTAGAACTCGAATTATATAAATTAGAGATGCTGCTGTCTTGATCAAGTCTTTGTGTGGATTAACGTTGGAGGGTGAACATGTGGGCACCTGGTGGAAACCCTGACGGACTGCTACCGACGATCAGGGTCAATTTAGGGTTTAGCGATAAGAGGTATGTTCTAATACTTTTTTTTATGTTATAAATGCATGTTATATGATTTAATTGCTAATGAGGTGGACCTAGGGTTCGGGTTTGGTTAATATGATTTTATGTTTTTGCTTTGAAATCCATGCTTTCGTCCTGTACACCAAACCGATTAGCACTACTCTCATCTCTACTGATAGGGTGGGCGCTAGGACATCTTCTACAATGTCATCTCTTTCCACAATAAGCCTTAGCCCAGCTTTTTTGTCAGATAGTCTGTTGAGTATGAATCCTTCTCTAATAACCACAAAGATCTTTGCTAAGCACTCCTCTGAAACCTCAAGTTGGATTTCTTTGATAGTTGATACAATGTTAGATCCACCTCTTTTAAGATTTTCATAAATTTTTCTAACTAGTTTAGGGTACATAGGAATGTTCATTTTGCAAAAATTCTTCCATCCCATTCTATCAATCCAAGTCCCAATAGAAAAGTTGTAACTTTCAAAGAAATCAAAGTCAATCCTTCTCTCCATTGCTATTGCCCTAATGCCCATTCTACTTACAGGAGAAGGCTATGAAGGAGGTGATCCCAAAATATGTTGATCCTGTTCAGGTTCACCGTGAATAGGTTGCTCAGCTGGTTGAGGAGGTTCAGAGGCCTGGGATGCCGCTTGTTCCATCCAGACTTTTCTTTCCTCAGCATTTTGGATTGCACCAATTTTCTACACACCTCTCTTTTCCCACACCATGTTGATTCGAATCCAGTCTCTAATCGAATGAATCTAGGGAAATGTAGGGCAAAGATTCAATTAGACACTGTTTGAGGAGGTTTAAGGGGATAAGGGACCCTTTGCTCACTGTTCTCGAGCGGAGTTAGGGCTTCGTAAGTGGCCACGGGTCCATTTTAAGCACCTATGGCCCCGACCCTCGAGTCGACTTGTGTTATTCAACGAGCTGCTAGAGTTGACTCGAGTATGAGTTCTAAAACTTTTTATAGTTTCAGTAAAAATTCATTATTCAAACAAAATTTAGGTATTTTTCTTAATGTTAATCATTGATTATGTATACAAAATTGACTTTTTGAATTTGATTTAACTTGCTTTGAGTTATAAAAATGAGATTTATTCAGGTTAATAGCAAAGTCCTAATTTTTTTCTATTGATATTAAATCTTTCTTTACTAAGAGATTTTGTGAATACATTAACTAATTATTTATCAATACAAATAAATTTAAGTATTACATCATTATTTTGTACATGATCTCTTATGAAATGATGCCTTATTTCAATATATTTATAGAGATTTAGGGCTGCTCCTCTACCACGAGGTAGAAGTATGATTCCATCTTGATGCAATCCAGTTCTTACAATGAACCTTAATTACAAGCCAACATACACCTCAGGGTTCCATGTGCTAGGAGATCGAGTAATGGTGTAGTCAAACTATAACACCCTCAAGGTGAACTACCGATGCACCTCAGATTAAAGAACCAGATACACCACTACAAGCATCGAGTCAGTCATTGATGAAAAGGTAGACTTCCTAATGACTACTCGGAGGTGGTCACGCTCAGTGTCCTCATCCTAACGAGTATCTGTAATCTCGCTCTGGTGTCTCCACACCGTAGACTTATGACTCATCTACTAAAGAGAAGTGATTGTACACCAACCTTTCGGAATCAATCACCATCCTCGTGATGATCCTAATGGTCGGGAGCATTATATGAGTTAATAATGATATAATTCATGTCTTAAATAATTTCAAACTCTCTTGAAAATAAATTACAATCATTAACAATCAAAGATGTATCAAAACACATAAATACATATATATGATAGAAAATAACCTTTTATTATTATAGTCAATAATTAAATTTGCCCTAGAAGTGTATTACAAGTGTCAGCCAATTCTGACTTCTAGGGCACATATATCTAACACTTAAATTATATCAAATGGATATAAAAAGTGTATTTCTTAATGGTTATATAGCTGAGGAGGTGAATGTTGAACAATCATCTAGTTTTGAAAATCATACATTTCCAAATCATGTGTTTAAATTACATAAGGCTTTATATGGATGAAAACAAGCTCCATAAGCATGCTATGAAAGATTAAGCAAATTTTTGTTAGACAATAAATTCACTAGAAGAAATGTTGACAAAACCTTATTCTTAAAAAAAAAAGATGACAATATATTAGTAGTACAAATTTATGTAGATGATATCATTTTTTATGCTACTAATGAATCCGTTTGTCAAGAATTTGTCAAGCTTATGTAAGATGAGTTCGAGATGAGCATGATGGAAGAACTAAATTTCTTCCTCGGACTCCAAATCAAGCAAAGTGTAGAAGAAATCTTCATTAACCAAAGGAAGTATACAAGGGAGATACTTAAAAAGTTTGGAATGGAGAACTCGAGACCAATTGGCACACCAATAAGTACATCCTACAAACTTGATAAAGATGAAAAGGATAAGAAAATAGATGCAGAATTGCATAAAGGTATGACAGGCTCACTCCTTTATCTTACTGTAAGTAGATCAGATATAGTTTTCAATATTTGCATGTATGCTAGGTATCAATCAGATCCTAGAGAGTCTCATTTACTTGCTGTTAAAAAAAATTGTAAATACTTATTTAGGATACTTAATGTAGGATTATGGTATGATAGATCATCATAATTTGAATTAATTGGATACTCTGATGCTGATTTTGTAGGATGTAAACTTGATAAGAAAAGCACCAGTGGTACATGTCAATTTATTGGAGTTAATTTGATCTTATGGTTTAGCAAGAAATAAAATTCAATAGCATTATCTACGGTCGAGGTTAAATATATTGCTACTAGGAGTTGTTGTGCTCAAATCATATGGTCAAATAACACCTTGAAGATTTTAGTTTCAAACTTAATAAAATCCTAATAAGATGCAACAACACAAGTGCAACTAACTTGAACCAAAAATTTAATTCACATTCAAGAATC
>QRFJ01002663.1:0-55610 GCA_006176705.1 Cocos nucifera
GATCCCTACACTCCCTCTGTAGAGATGCGAAAATCTCCATGATTGATGATTTCTAGTGGGTGGTGCGGTCTCACCAACTGACTCATCACCTCACCTAACAGTTATTGGTGATGGGTTAGCCAATGAGTGAACAACTCTTGTTCAATGATTCTCTAATCATGGTGCACCCAAACTTGGTCTCTAATTCATGAATCTCACCGTATCCGGAATATTGATCCACTCCTTAGTTAAGTCAGACCCACCATTTGCATAGACTGGGTTCCTAATTGGGTCTCTCACCGTATCCGGAAATATTGAGCCCAACTCATCCTCCAGCCCATAGCATCCAATGCCTAATAGACATGGTTGCGTCTTCCCGGTGCAACTGAGCCACTGTATCCAGCCGAGAACAATCAACCCCGGGAAGGGCCCGCACGTCTACAATGGTGGAAGACCTCGGACTTAATCTTTTCTTAGGGAGAATTGATTCAGGTCTCATTAAACTAGACTTGGCTTAGTCATAACAATTATGACTAACCTAGTGGCATGGGTCAGCTCGGATTATTGACCACCTCAGATCAGAACTGTGTCAACAGATATGGCCAGGTAAGTGAGACCGGTGGAAGGAATATGCCGTTAACTCGCACAAGAACGCATTCAGGTCGAGTAGCTTCCAATTAAAAACCAGTCGGTCGTCTGTGCCAAACTTACCTTAGACACCAAATTGTTGAGTCAGAACCAATTGGGTTAGCCTACAATCCAGACTCTAACCTCTGAGCCTAATTAGGTCTTGCTTGATCGTGACTCGATCTTGACCCAGACTTAATCCTATTAGGCTGGTCAATTTAAGCATTGTTGATCCCATCTAACCAACTCTTGATTCGGTTTGATCAACCGCTTAGACCTAATTGAGCTACCCAAGCCCGAACCCAGTATTATGAATATGTCTTAGATCTGAAATTCTCAATTTTAGACCTAATTAATATTCCATAAACTTAATTCTTAATTAAGTTGGGTTCATAAACAAAATATGCACAATAAATCCTAGGGTTTCAGGATCTAGGGTTTTGCTGTAATGATTCAGGTCATCAGGATTCGTACCAGTTGAAGGGAAATCCTGATTGATCTGATTAGATCAAGAGATATATTTCAAAAATTTTTCTCTTGATCCCAATCAGATCTTGATATGTTTCAGATCTGATTCTTATTATTTTAATAAATAAAATAAAATAAGATAAATTAAATCAAATTTAATTTACCTGATTTGGGTAATCCTATTACCCTGTTGATGATCCTGATTGCAGCGGAAGGTTCTGGATCTAGCCACGCAAGCGCCTGGCCTCTACCGGTATCCACTCGGGTTGGATCTGGAGATCCTCTTCTTCTCTATCACACCTCCAAAAATTCAGATCTGGATCTGATCTGGAGGATCTTCAAAACTCCTTTTGAAGATCAGCAGTCGTCCTTTGCAGCAGCGCAGCCTTCTTGCTTTTGATCGCCTTTCTTTGATCTGGATCGCACCAACCAAGGTCCAAAACTCCTTTTGGACGTGGAGAGCAAGGGGAGAAGAGGTTTGGCATGGAGGAAGGAGGGGAGAGGCAGCCTTGGGGCATGGGGAAACTTTGATCTCAATTCAATTTTAATTTGAGTTGGGCGCAGGGTCTTATTTATAGACTAACTGTGATCCAACTCCTCTTCTTCCCAACCAATCACAACCCTTTGTGAAATCAGATCTAAATCTGATTGGTGGGAATAGAGTCCCCTGGATTCCTCCTTAGAGGGTGCCTAAGACCAGTCAAAGTTGGTTCTTAGAAGAACTCTAATTGGAATCCAAAAAGGAGGTGGAGTCCTTGTCCAACAAGGACTCCTAGGCGCCTCCAACTTGGGCTCACGCCACCCTAGGGTGGCGTGCGCCCTCCTCCTTGCCAGGTTCTGGCAGGGGGACAGGCCCCCACCAGCTCTCCAATAGGTGCATGACATGTGGTCAAAAGTCAAAGTGTCAATGGTCAACGTTTGACCAGTCAAAGGTAGACTTTTGACCAAAGTCAAAGAACAAGAAATGGCAGGTGACCAAAAATGGCAGGTAATGTCTTACAAAATAAGACAACCTTTTCTGACTTGGACAACCTCCAGTCAGACCATATGAAGGCCTCTGATTGAGCACAAACTCCTTTGGCTCAGACAGGACAACTTATTTATGATAGCAAAAGAAGAACGTTAGGTTCAATCGAGTGCTAGCACGATTTCCTTGAACCTAATTGAATCTCATTCAGATCAATTGAACTAGATCAGTTCAATTGATGATCACCAGATTCAAACCCTTGTTTGTGTGACCCAGTTAGGTTCAGTTCTGTATGGTAATGGGATATGTCATGATCTCTATCATCGACATCATCGAAACTCCTTTCGATGGATCAGAACTCTTCTGATTCGAACAGCTAGAATGATCGATCATCTAAATCATTCTAATTGCTCCCAAAATCCACCAGTGACACCTAGCAGTATATGGTGGCAACCCATCAGAGCTGAATGCGAACCTCTTGGTGCAGCTACCTGTGTGATTCAGTCCTTCTATCTTGAGCCCCGATCAGATTAGGGTTAAGGTAAACTCGTCAAACCCTAGTCTCTGTCATATGATGTAATCATTCGATTCGAGTCCAATGTGAAAATCTAAATAGAAACTCTTTCTATTATTTCACTCTACCATGGCCATGGATTTCTGGACTTGATTCTCATGATCATCATAGGGCTGCTCCTCTACCACCGAGGTAGATAGATTCCATCTTGATGCCATCCAGTTCCTACAATGAACATGCTATAGCCAACATACACCTCAGGGTTCCATATGGCTAGGAGACCGAGTAATGGTGTAGTCAAACTATAACACCCTCAAGGTGAACTGCCGATGCATCTCAGGTCAAAGAACCAGACACACTACTGCAGCATCGAGTCAGTCATTGACGAGAAGGTAGACTCCCTAATGACTACTCGAGGTGGTCACGCTCAGTGCCCTCGTTCTCTAACGAGTACCTGTACTCTCGCTCCGGTGTCTCCACACCGTAGACTCAAGACTCATCTACTAAAGAGAAGCGATTGTACACCAACCTTCCGGATCAATCACCATCCTCGTGATGATCCTATGGTCGGGAGCAATTTTATGAGTTAATAATGATTATTCATGTCTTAAATTTTCAACTCTTGAAAATATGAATTATCATTACCATTAACTCAAAGGATGTATCACAGACACTAAATACACATATGTGATAGAAAATAACCCATTTTATTGATTTTAGTCAAAATTATAATTTTGCCCCTAGAAGTGTATTACAAGTGTCAGCCAATTCTGGCTTCTAGGGCACATATATCTAACAATCTCCCACTTGTCCTAAAGCCAATTGGCTACAAGTCTAAGTCCCATCTTCTCAAGGTGGGCTTCGATCTTCTGCTGGCCCAACGGCTTTGTAAGTGGGTCTGCCACATTATCTGCGGAGTTGACTCTCTTGACCTCGACGTAACCCTTCTCGAGGTAATCGCGGATGAGGTGGTATCGCCGCTCAATGTGCTTGGATTTCTGGTGAGACCTCGGCTCCTTAGCAAGGGCTATGGCGCCATTGTTGTCGCAGTATAGAGGAATGGCATCTGATGGCATTACTCCAATTTCTGCAGCAAACTTCTTGTACCAGAATGCTTCCTTTCGCAGCCTCTGATGCAGCGATATATTCTGCTTCCATGGTGGAATCTGCTATCACCGTTTGCTTGGAACTCTTCCAGCTGACAGCTCCACCATTGCACACAAACAGACTTCCAGATGTCGACTTTCGATCATCTATATCGGACATGAAATCCGAGTCTGTGTATCCCTGGACTTGGAGTTCTCCATTACCAAAGACCAACATCATATCCTTAGTTCTTCTCAAGTACTTAAGGATACATTTCACAGAAGTCCAGTGTTCTTCACCTGGATTTGACTGATATCTGCTTGTGACACTCACAGCATGGGCTATATCAGGTCGTGTACATAGCATGGCATACATGAGGCTCCCTATTGCAGAAGCATAAGGGATCTTGCTCATGCGTTCTATTTCCTCAGGTGTGCTAGGGCACATCTTCTTGGAAAGATGAATACCATGTCTGAAGGGTATTAATCCCCTCTTAGAGTTTTCCATACTAAACCTCTTTAGTACTTTCTCTATGTACATCTTCTGTGAAAGTCCTAGCATCCTATTCGGTCTATCCCTATAGACCTTAATTCCTAGAATAAAGGATGCTTCACCTAGGTCTTTCATGGAGAATTCCTTGGACAACCACATCTTGACTGATGTCAACATGGGAATATCATTCCCAATAAGGAGGATGTCATCCACGTACAATACGAGGAAGACAACAGCGCTCCCACTGACCCTTTTGAAAACACATGGTTCCTCTTCATTTTTGATGAAACCAAACTTTTTGATCACATCATTGAAACGAGTGTTCCAGCTCCGAGATGCTTGCTTAAGTCCATATATGGACCTTTGCAGCTTGCAAACCTTGTGATCAGTATCACTGGATGTGAAACCTAGCGGCTGTTCCATATAGATATCTTCCTCAAGATATCCATTTAAGAATGCCGTTTTCACGTCCATTTGCCATATTTCATAATCGAAATAGGCTGCAACGGCAAGCAATGTGCGGATGGATTTTAGCATAGCCACTGGGGAAAAGGTATCCTGATAGTCAATGCCTTCGCGTTGACTATAACCTTTTGCCACTAGTCTAGCCTTGAATGTCTCCACATTCCCATCTGCACCAATCTTTCTCTTGAAGATCCATTTACACCCAATAGGTACTATACCTTCTGGTGGATCTACCAAGGTCCAGACTTGGTTTGAGTGCATCGAGTCAATTTCTGACTGCATTGCCTCTAGCCATTTCTCGGAGTCGATATCTGATATCGCCTCGTTGTAGGTTTTGGGATCATCACCATGAGCACCATTACCTACGAGGAACATTTCCTCTACATCCTCTGAAATAATACCTAAGTATCTTTCAGGGGGATGGGAAACTCTTTCCGATCTACGAGGTGGAGGAGGTAGTGTTCTTATTGGCTCAACCTGATTTGGTTCCACTTGGTCCTTAGCTCGTTCTGCTTGTGAGACTTTCTCATCAAGCTTAATCTGCTTTCCAATGCCGCTATCTTGAATAAACTATTTTTCAAGAAAGATGGCATGTCGACTCACAATCACATTGTGGTCTTCTGGAATGTAGAAATAGTATCCTAATGACTCTTTAGGATATCCTATGAATCGAGCTCTAAAGGACCTAAACTCTAACTTGTCCGCTTGTTGTCT
The DNA here is from genome assembly GCA_006176705.1 of Cocos nucifera. Classification (NCBI taxonomy): domain Eukaryota; kingdom Viridiplantae; phylum Streptophyta; class Magnoliopsida; order Arecales; family Arecaceae; genus Cocos; species Cocos nucifera. The sequence goes on from QRFJ01002663.1 coordinate 5,313, forward strand.
TTTGACATGAGCCGGACAACCCCAAATTCTGAGATGACTCAGACTTGGTTTCTTACCGTGCCATATCTCATACGGTGTGGTAGGAACGGTTTTAGAGGGAACCCTATTCAGTAGATAAATTGAAGTTAACAATGAAGTGTCCCCAAAGAAAATCAGGGAGGTCTGTGAAGCTCATCATGGATCGAACCATATCCAATAGAGTCCGATTTCTCCATTCTGAAACCCCGTTGAGTTGAGGTGTTCCTGGTGGAGTCCATTGAGAGACTATGCCATTTTCCTTAAGATAGTCTAGGAATTCCCGGCTAAGGTATTCACCTCCTCGATCTGATCGAAGAACCTTAATGGGTTTTTTTCAGTTTGTTTTTCTACTTCATGTCTGAATTCTTTGAACTTTTCAAAAGCTTCAGACTTGTGTCTCATAAGATACACATACCCATACCTAGACAGATCATCGGTAAAGGTAATGAAGTAGACAAAATTGCCTCTAGCCGGCACATCAAATGGGCCGCACACATCAGTATGTACTAGGGCAAGGAGATCTGTGGCCCTCTCCCCATGTCCAACAAAAGGGAGTTTAGTCATTTTGCCTTGAAGACAAGATTCACAAGTTGGATATGACTCAAAAGTCAATGGACTCAATAATATTTGTTGATCCTATCTTCCATTTTTCTCCAATTTGTTTGATCCTATCTAGCTGATAAAGTAAGGAAACCATTTGCAATTTTATTTCTTTCATAAAGAATGTTACAATGGTCCTTAAAGAATGATCACATAACCTTCTTGTGCTAAATGAAACAGAAATCAAATTCCTGCTAGCTGCAGGCACATAATAACAGTAAAACTAAGTCTAAACCAGATGGTAATCAGAGGGTATGTCCCACGGCTACTGCAGCAACTCTTGCTCCATTCCCTAGGATCATGTCTCCATCCCTCAGCCTCCTGCTATCCTCAAGACCCTGCATAGAAGTGCACAGATGAGCACTAGAACCAGAGTCAAGCACCCAACTGGATGCAGAAGAAACCGTAAGGTTAGACTCAATAACGAGCATACCTCCAGAAGGACCTTCCTTCTTGTTCTTCAGGGTGGCCAGGTAAGTAGGGCAGTTCCGCTTCCAATGGCCGTCGCTGTTGCAATGGAAACACTTTCCTTTGCCATCGACCTTTTTCTTCGGTTCTGCCTTCTTCTTCTTTGATCCTTCCACCTTTTGCTTTTTCACAGACTTCTTTTTCTTTCCATAAGACTTTCTTTTGGAAGAAGTCCGTTCCATAGCAAGAACTGAGCCTTTAGAACCTTTCATAGAAAGCTCAGCGGTAACCAGCATATTCATTAACTCGGCCAAGGAATTTCTGAAGTTTATGCATGTGGTAATTCATGATGAATTGCCCATATGCATCAGTCAAGGATTGCAGAATAATATCGTTCTGCAGGTCCAAGTCCAACTTCACACCGAGCTTCTCAAGCTCTTCCATGTCCTTGATCATTGTCAGACAGTGATCTTGGACTGACTGCCCATCACGCATCTTAGCCTTAAAAAGTCATTTTCGTGACTTGATATTTGGCTGCGCGACTCTGTTCACCAAACATCTCCTGCAGGTGAGCCAACATTTGGCGAGCAGTCCCGATATCTTCATGTTGGCGCTGGAGCTCATCAGACATCGAGCCCAACATGTAATATCTGGCCTTATTATCTTCGTCAATCCATTTTTCCAGAGACGCTCTCTGTTCAACAGTGGATGGACGGGCTGGTAAGGTGGGAGGGTCCTGGTCCAAAACATGGGTTAACTTCTCTGAACCCAAAATAATTTTGTAGTTCCTGAGCCAATCTTTATAATTGGGTCCAGTCAGTCTATGTGTGTCCAGGATACGTGCCAATGGGTTGGACGCAGACATTTTCCTGTAGAGAGTCAAAGATTCTAGTTAGATACTGTAATTTTGACTTGACCAATTTGTTTAGGGATTTTATTTTTAAACAAATTAGCTCCCACTATTTTCTCGGATCCCTACACTCCCTCTGTAGAGATGCGAAAATCTCCACGATTAATGATTTCTAGTGGGTGGTGCGGTCTCACCAACTGACTCATCACCTCACCTAACAGTTATTGGTGATGGGTTAGCCAATGAGTGAACAACTCTTGTTCAATGATTCTCTAATCATGGTGCACCCAAACTTGGTCTCTAATTCATGAATCTCACCGTATCCGGAATATTGATCCACTCCTTAGTTAAGTCAGACCCACCATTTGCATAGACTGGGTTCCTAATTGAGTCTCTCACCGTATCCGAAATATTGAGCCCAACTCATCCTCCAGCCCATAGCATCCAATGCCTAATAGACATGGTTGCATCTTCCCGGTGCAACTGAGCCACTGTATCCAGCCGAGAACAATCAACCCCGGGAAGGGCCCGCACATCTACAATGGTGGAAGACCTCAGACTTAATCTTTTCTTAGGGAGAATTGATTCAGGTCTCATTAAACTAGACTTGGCTTAGTCATAACAATTATGACTAACCTAGTGGCATGGGTTAGCTCGGATTATTGACCACCTCAGATCAGAACTGTGTCAACAGATATGGCCAGGTAAGTGAGACCGGTGGAAGGAATATGCCATTAACTCGTACAAGAACGCATTCAGGTCGAGTAGCTTCCAATTAAAAACCAGTCGGTCGTCTGTGCCAAACTTACCTTAGACACCAAATTGTTGAGTCAGAACCAATTGGGTTAGCCTACAATCCAGACTCTAACCTCTGAGCCTAATTAGGTCTTGCTTGATCGTGACTCGATCTTGACCCAGACTTAATCCTATTAGGCTGGTCAATTTAAGCATTGTTGATCCCATCTAACCAACTCTTGATTCGGTTTGATCAACCGCTTAGACCTAATTGAGCTACCCAAGCCCGAACCCAGTATTATGAATATGTCTTAGATCTGAAATTCTCAATTTTAGACCTAATTAATATTCCATAAACTTAATTCTTAATTAAGTAGGGTTCATAAACAAAATATGCACAATAAATCCTAGGGTTTCAGGATCTAGGGTTTTGCAGAAAGTAAGTTTTGGGTTTCTGATTAAGGACGAACACGCAGCACCCCTACACATCATAAGAACACCCCATCGAATGGGAAGAGAGGGCCTTTAAACCCTTCTTCGTTCTTATGACCGGACGGCCAAGAGGAACGCCTTAATCAGGAACATTCAATACTACAAAACAAGTTATCAGATCTATATCATATATCTCATATACAAAGTAGATCTAATCATGGCATATTTTGCATACATCTCATGTATCAAATCATGCATATTTTCAGATCTAAATTATCTCATAATAATCTAAAAAATTAGATTTAAATTGATCTAATCAAAATAAATTCTAATCTAGACAATTATGTAGAACTATTCTACAACTAGTCTAGACATGCATCAATCATATCTCATATGATATTTAAAATTAAATAATTTTTATTTGCTATTTTTTAGATGTTATTATAACACTTATAATATCAAAAAATAGTAAATAAAAAGATCTAAAATATGATTTAATCAGATTAAATCAAAAACATGCAAGACTATTCTATAGAACTATTCTATTCTAGAACTAGTCATGCATATCTTCTAATCTTAGATCCAAATCATTTAATTTTAATTTTTTCTGATTTCAGATCTGATCACATCTCATGTGACATCTGAAATCACTTTATTTTCTAATTAAAATAAATTTAAAATCAGATCTAAACAATTTTAGAACCATGGCTCTGATACCAGTTGAAGGGAAATCCTGATTTTCCCGGTCCAGGTTCGTTCAGATCTGATCAGATCAAGAGATATATTTCAAAAATTTTTCTCTTGATCCTAATCAGATCTTGATATATTTTCAGATCTGATTCTTATTATTTTAATAAATAAAATAAAATAAGATAAATTAAATCAAATTTAATTTACCTGATTTGGGTAATCCTATTACCCTGTTGATGATCCTGTTTGCAGCGGAAGGTTCTGGATCTAGCCACGCAAGCGCCTGGCCTCTACCGGTATCCACTCGGGCTGGATCTGGAGATCCTCTTCTTCTCTATCACACCTCCAAAAATTCAGATCTGGATCTGATCTGGAGGATCTTCAAAACTCCTTTTGAAGATCTGCAGTCGTCCTTTGCAGCAGCGCAGCCTTCTTGCTTTTGATCGCCTTTCTTTGATCTGGATCGCACCAACCAAGGTCCAAAACTCCTTTTGGACGTGGAGAGCAAGGGGAGAAGATGGTTTGGCATGGAGGAAGAGGGGAGAGGCAGCCTTGGGGCGTGGGAAACTTTGATCTCAATTCAATTCTTGAATTTGAGTTGGGCACAGGGTCTTATTTATAGACTGACTGTGATCCAACTTCCTCTTCTTCCCAACCAATCACAACCCTTTGTGAAATCAGATCTAAATCTGATTGGTGGGAATAGAGTCCCCTGGATTCCTCCTTAGAGGGTGCCTAAGACCAGTCAAAGTTGGTTCTTAGGGAGAACTCTAATTGGAATCCAAAAGGAGAGGTGGAGTCCTTGTCCAACAAGGACTCCTAGGCGCCTCCAACTTGGGCTCACGCCACCCTTGGCGTGCGCCCTCCTCCTTGCCAGGTTCTGGCAGGGGGACAGGCCCCCACCAGCTCTCCAATAGGTGCATGACATGTGGTCAAAAGTCAAAGTGTCAATGGTCAACGTTTGACCAGTCAAAGGTAGACTTTTGACCAAAGTCAAAGAACAAGAAATGGCAGGTGACCAAAAATGGCAGGTAATGTCTTACAAAATAAGACAACCTTTTCTGACTTGGACAACCTCCAGTCAGACCATATGAAGGCCTCTGATTGAGCACAAACTCCTTTGGCTCAGACAGGACAACTTATTTATGATAGCAAAAGAAGAACGTTAGGTTCAATCGAGTGCTAGCACGATTTCCTTGAACCTAATTGAATCTCATTCAGATCAATTGAACTAGATCAGTTCAATTGATGATCACCAGATTCAAACCCTTGTTTGTGTGACCCAGTTAGGTTCAGTTCTGTATGGTAATGGGATATGTCATGATCTCTATCATCGACATCATCGAAACTCCTTTCGATGGATCAGAACTCTTCTGATTCGAACAGCTAGAATGATCGATCATCTAAATCATTCTAATTGCTCCCAAAATCCACCAGTGACACCTAGCAGTATATGGTGGCAACCCATCAGAGCTGAATGCGAACCTCTTGGTGCAGCTACCTGTGTGATTCAGTCCTTCTATCTTGAGCCCCGATCAGATTAGGGTTAAGGTAAACTCGTCAAACCCTAGTCTCTGTCATATGATGTAATCATTCGATTCGAGTCCAATGTGAAAATCTAAATAGAAACTCTTTCTATTATTTCACTCTACCATGGCCATGGATTTCTGGACTTGATTCTCATGATCATCATAGGGCTGCTCCTCTACCACCGAGGTAGATAGATTCCATCTTGATGCAATCCAGTTCCTACAATGAACATGCTCATAGCCAACATACACCTCAGGGTTCCATATGGCTAGGAGACCGAGTAATGGTGTAGTCAAACTATAACACCCTCAAGGTGAACTGCCGATGCATCTCAGGTCAAAGAACCAGACACACTACTGCAGCATCGAGTCAGTCATTGACGAGAAGGTAGACTCCCTAATGACTACTCGAGGTGGTCACGCTCAGTGCCCTCGTTCTCTAACGAGTACCTGTACTCTCGCTCCGGTGTCTCCACACCGTAGACTCAAGACTCATCTACTAAAGAGAAGCGATTGTACACCAACCTTCCGGATCAATCACCATCCTCGTGATGATCCTATGGTCGGGAGCAATTTATGAGTTAATAATGATTATTCATGTCTTAAATTTTCAACTCTTGAAAATATGAATTATCATTACCATTAACTCAAAGGATGTATCACAGACACTAAATACACATATGTGATAGAAAATAACCCATTTTATTGATTTTAGTCAAAATTATAATTTTGCCCCTAGAAGTGTATTACAAGTGTCAGCCAATTCTGGCTTCTAGGGCACATATATCTAACAAAATCCCTCGGTGTTGATGGATGGCATTTAATTTTAATTTTAATTTTTTCTGATTTTAGATCTGATCAAATCTCATGTAACATCTAAAATCATTTATTTTTTGATCATAATAAATTTAAAATTAGATCTAAATACTTTTAGAACCTTGGTTCTGATACCTATTGAAGGAAAATTCTGATTTTTCGGACCAAGTTCGTTCAGATCTGATCGGATCAAGAGATATATTTCAAAACTTTTTCTCCTTGACCTTAATTAGATATGAAATATTTTAGATCTATTCTTTATTATTCTAATAATAAAAATAAAATCTAAATAAATTAAATTAAATTTAATTTACCTTGATGTAGGGTAATCCTATTACCCATTGATGATCCTATAAGCAGTGGAAGGTTCTGGATCTAGCCACGCAAGTGCCTGGTCTCTACCGATATCCACTTGGATTGAATTTGGAGATCCTCTTCTTCTCTATCACATCTCCAAAAATTAGATCTGGATCTAATCTGGAGGATCTTCAAAACACCTTTCGAAGATCAGCAATTATCCTTTGCAGCAGTGTAGCCTTCTAGCTTTCTGTCGCCTTTCTCTCATCTGGATTGCACCAACTAAGATCCCAAACTCCTTTGGACATGGAGAGGAGAGGGAGAAGGTAGACTTGGCATGGAGGAGGAGAGGAGAGGCAGCCTTAGGATGTGGGAATTTCAATTGCTCTTTGAGTTGGGCGTAGGGTCTTATTTACAGACGAAGCATGATCCAACTCCTCTTCTTCCCAACCAATCATAACCCTTTATGAAATTAGATCTAAATCTAAATGGTGGGAATAGAGTCCCCTGGATTCCTCCTTAGATGGTGCATAAGACCAGTCAAACTTGGTTCTTAGGAGAAGTCTAAACAGAATCCAAAAGGGAGATGAAATCATTGTCCAACAGGGACTCTTGGGCGCCTCCAGCTTGGGCACACGCCAAGGGTGGCGTGCACCCTCCTCCTTGCCAGGTTCTGGCAGGGGGACAATCCCCCACCAACTCTCCAATAGGTGCATGATACATGAACAGAAGTCAAAGTATCAATGGTCAATATTTGACCAGTCAAAGGTCAACTTTTGACCAAAGTCAAAGGACGAGAAATGGTAGGATGACCAAAAATGGTAGGTATTGTCTTACAAAATAAGACAACCCTTTTCTGACCTGGATAGGCTCCAGTCAGACCAAGTGAAGGCCTCTGATTGAGCACAAACTCCTTTGGCTCAGTCAGGACAACTATTTATGATAGTAAAAGAAGAACGTTAGGTTCAATCGAGTGCTAGCACGATTTTCTTGAACCTAATTGAATCTCATTCAGATCAATTGAACTGGATTAGTTCAATTGATGATCACCAGATTCAAACCCTTGTTTGTGTGACCCAGTTAGGTTCAGTTCTGTATGGTAATGGGATATGTCATGATCTCTATCATCGACATCATCGAAACTCCTTTCGATGGATCAGAACTCTTCTGATTCGAACAGCTAGAATGATCGATCATCTAAATCATTCTAATTGCTCCCAAAATCCACCAGTGACACCTAGCAGTATATGGTGGCAACCCATCAGAGCTGAATGCGAACCTCTTGGTGCAGCTACCTGTGTGATTAAGTTCTTCTATCTTGAGCCCCGATCAGATTAGGGTTAAGGTGAACTCGTCAAACCCTAGTCTCTGTCATATGATGTAATCATTCGATTCAAGTCCAATGTGAAAATCTAAATAGAAACTCTTTCTATTATTTCACTCTGCCATGGCCATGGGCTTCTGGACTTGATTCTCATGATCATCATAGGGCTGCTCCTCTACCACCGAGGTAGATAGATTCCATCTTGATGCTATCCAGTTCCTACAATGAACATGCTATAGCCAACATACACCTCAGGAATTTCATATGGCTAGGAGATCGAGTAATGGTGTAGTCAAACTATAACACCCTCAAGGTGAACTGCCGATGCACCTCAGGTCAAAGAACCAGACACACCACTGCAGCATCGAGTCAGTCATTGACGAGAAGGTAGACTTCCTAATGACTACTCGAGGTGGTCACGCTCAGTGCCCTCATTCTCTAATGAGTACTTGTACTCTCGCTCTAGTGTCTCCACACCGTAGACTCAAGACTCATCTACTAAAGAGAAGTGATTGTACACCAACCTTTCGGATCAATCACCATCCTCATGATGATCCTATGGTCGGAAGCATTTTATGAGTTAATAATGATTATTCATGTCTTAAATTTTCAACTCTTGAAAATATGAATTATCATTACCATTAACTCAAAGGATGTATCACAGACACTAAATACACATATGTGATACAAAATAACCCATTTTATTGATTTTAGTCAAAATTATAATTTTGCCCCTAGAAGTGTATTACAAGTGTCAACCAATTCTGGCCTCTAGGGCACATATATCTAACACCAACTGAGTCGGCTTTGATGGCTTGGTGGCTTAGTTTGTGGAGCCAGCTGAGCTATTTTCTTTTTTTTTATTTATTTTTTTATTTTATTTCTTTAGAAATTCATATCTTCTTCATTTTAGCTCTGTTTTGCTTCAAACATGTTTCGTTATGATCAAAAAAATAAGCTCTTTCTATTGATTATAAAATTTTATTTTTTAATTTTTATTATTTTTTAATTAAATTTTTTTAATTAATAAAAATATAAATTTTTCAAAAATTAAATATAAATTGATCATTAATTCTTAAAAATTAATATAAATTAATTGATAAATTAATATTTTATTGATGAATTTATGGTACTTATCAGACACCCCTTCCACTTATTTTTTCGTGTAACCACTGATTCTCATGTACAAAATAAAGGTAAAAAGGGCTAAAAAAGATAGATGGGTGTGGCTAGAGTTGGCACACAAGGGAGGGAGGAGTTTGGATCAAAGAAGACTCTTCCAAGTAGAAAATAATTTCCAACTTCCTTCTAATTTTGATCAAATCAAATTTAAATCCAATTTCTAAGATAATGGGGTGTGGAAAATCATTTCTTAGGCATGGGAAAACATAAAAAAAAATCAAGAATTAAAATATGGCATGGGATTTCTTAGGCGTAAGTGAAAGAGAGAGAGTCCCAATCCAACTAGGACTCCTCTTATTTGACTAGGTCAAAATAGGTTTAAATCTCATTTAAATTAGATAAAATACAATCTAATTAAGGATGATCCCAGTCCAACTAGGAGCATAATTAAATCAGATTAAATCAAGATTTAAATTTGATTTAAATCCTAAATCAATTAGGTGCACCCAAGATCTAGTCAAATAAGGAATTATTCTTTCTTGCAATTGGCTTATTCAATAAACCAACTAAACTTAATCTAATTAAATTTAAACTAATTCTAATTGAATCTAATTCATTTAGACTTGATCTCAGTCTGATTGCTTAATCAAATTGAGCCAATTAGCAATCCAATTGCTAATCGATCCTCCTGCAACACTTACATTTGGTCAAACATCAATCGCATTGAATGTTTGACCTTGAAATGATTCTCAATCGTCGATTAACCATCCGATTAGATTATAAGCTCTAATGCATGTGACCCCATAGGTTCAAACCTAAGTCGGTAGTACAGAAGCCAATTCCTATACCAATCAAAGTTACCATCTAGCAATGGTTTTCGATGTTCGGATAGATCGAATGTATGTAAAGCAACATTCTTAGAATGCTGACCCATGGTTGCTGTTGGGGATAAACCCCACTCCCACCGAAGTCCAGCTTGATGCTTAGCTTAATGCAACTGATAATCACAGAAGAGCTTCGATCGAAAATTCTCCTCCAACGATCAAACCCCTGTCGAACTCCTCCAGTAGCCGAACCTTAGCTGAACTCCTTCAGTCGATCAAACTCCTCAGCGATCGAACCCCAGCCAAACTCTTCTAGTGGTCGAATCCTAGCCAAACTCTTTCAACGATCGAACCCTAGCCAAACTCCTTCAATGGTCGAGTCCTAATTGAACTCCTTCAATGGCTTAACTCCTCCAGCGATCGAACTCCTTTCGAATTTCTTCTTCAATCAAATTCCTTTGAGAGTCGAACTCTTTTTAGACTTTTCCTTCAGATGGATTCCTTCAAAAGTCGAACTCCTTCCAAACATCTCCTTCAATCAGATTCCTCTAGAAGCCAAACTCCTTCTGGACTTCTCCTTCAATTGGATTCCTCCAAGAGCCGAACTCCTTCCAGATCTCTCCTTCAGTCGAATTTCTATAGGAGCCGAACTCCTTCTGGATCTCTTCTTCAGTCAGATTTCTTTAAAAGCCGAACTCCTTTCGGATCTCTCCTTTAGTTGGATTCCTCCAAGAGCCAAACTCTTTTCGGACCTCTCCTTCAATCGGATTCCTACAGAAGCCAAACTCCTTCCAGATCTCTCCTTCAGTCGGATTCCTCCAGGAGTCGAACTTCTTTTAGATCTCTCCTTTAGTCGAATTATTATAGGAGCCGAACTTCTTTGGGACCTCTCATTCAATTGGATTCCTTCAAAAGCTAAATGATTCCTCCACGAGCTGAACTCCTTTTGAACTTCTCCATCAGTCGAGCTTTTCCACCAGTCGGACTTCTTTTGGACTTCTCCATCAGTCGAACTCCATCTGGATTCTTCTAGCGGATTACTTTCAGATTTTAAGTAGCATTTCTCTCGGATGATCTCCTCTAGTCATATTTCCTTTAGGAGTCCAAACTCCTCTAAAATTGACATACGTCGAAGCTCTTCACCCCTCCATGTGGTCCCAAGCGGCTCAATATCAGATGACTGGCTGTCACTATCAGTCTACTGCAGGCAATACCCCATTCCGTAACAAACTCCACATGACCCCGAACGCTAAGCTACTGGATGGTTATGGCTGTCACTATTAGTCTACTATAAGCAACGCCCCACTTTGTAACAAATCCTATGTGGTTCCGAGCGGCCAGCTACCGATGGCTATGGCTGTCACTATCAGTCTGCTCAAGGCTCCATCTATAAAAGGGACTCTTTAGATATATTTTTTCTAAGCTCTCTTCTTCTTTCCAAAACTCTGCCAAACTCTTTTCTGAGCACTCCATTTTTGTTGGCCAAAAGAGCTGACTTGATCATCAGAGAATCCTACCAGAGCCACCACCACCGACTCTGGATGGGATTTTATTTTGTAGGTCATCGACGGTCACCTCTTCCTCAACTCTAGCTCGATCCGACATCAACCAAATTCTACACCAACAGGATTGGTGCTAGAGGAAGGGCCCTCTATTTTTTAGATACTCTGGTTCTTAAAGGAGTGCTCAATCGATCCTATGGATCTTCTTCTTCAAGGTTCATCTCCATCCTCTCCCTCAATCTCGAGAAATGCCTCCAAAGAGGGCTACTACCCAAAGATCTACCGCTTCTATCGTTAGATCTGGACTAGATCCATCTATTCCTGCTTCATCATCGGTGCTTCAACCTCCTCCTCCGTCGATGGTCATGATAGATTTGGAGCTATTTAACCTACTGATACAGCGGATTCAGGGCCTCACCAAAATGGTGCAGGCCATGTGGCATCCTTCGATGGTAGTTCCATCAGGAAATCCATCATCGAGATGTCAGAAATCGATTCCAAGGAGGAGCACTTGGGCTAGCATATCCATCGCCCCTAGAAAGAAGAAACAGAGAGCAGAGGATCCTTGCTCGAATCATGATTCTCCTCCGGATGGGACCTTCCCCATCCATAGTCGGAAGCCTTCCAAGATCTACAATCGAGATGACATCCTCGATCAAAAATTAGGGGAGATGGATTGACGAATTGAGAAACTCCACCACATTGCCCCAGTTCATCATGATGACGTCTGCACTGATCCTCCTTTCTCTCTCTAAATTATGCAAGAGCCCATTCCATCAAACTTCAAGCTTCCTCAATTTGAAAGCTACAATGGAACTACTGATCCGATCGATCATCTGAAAGCCTTTCGGACTATGATGCTGCTCCATGGTGCACCAGACGTCATATTATGCCAAGCTTTTTCATCTATCTTAAAGGAAGCAGCAGAAAACTGATACTCAATGTTGAAGTTGGATACGATCTTCTTCTTTGACCAGATGAGCCATCAGTTTGCGATTCATTTTGTTAGCAGCCGATGTCCCCATCGAGGTTTGGATTTCTTGATGAATATCAAATAGAAGAAGGGGGAATCTATCCAGGCTTATATCACTCGATTTAATGCTGCTGCATTAAAGGTCCGAACCTAGATCAGTCTATTGCAATGATCGCACTCAAGGGCGGTGTTCAGAAGAATGATTTATTATTCTTCCTGAAGAAGAAGTACCCCAAAAATTTTACCGATCTGCTAGTTTGGGCTGAGGAATATGTTCGAGTGAAAGAAGCCTTCAAGTTGAAGGATGAGAAAGCCGCAGGAGCGAGGCATAGACCCACCATTGATGGAGGGCCGAGTAAAGTTCAGCCATGCTCATGGACTACCCCCGAGCACAAGCGAGCCCAAACTCCCCATCGTGCTCGTCATCAAAGAAGCTCCAATAGAAGGGTGTGAAGAAATTCTCCCTTGAAAGGTTCCACAACTATGCCTCCCTTAATGCTCCTAAAACTCTAGTTCTGATGGAAATCAAGAATCAGCTACCAAGACCAGAAGAATTACGATCTCTCTCAAATAAGTACAATCGAAGCAAGTACTGTCTCTACCATCATGACCATGGCTACGATACTCTAGAATGCATTCAACTCTAAGATGAAATTGAGAAGCTCATTAGGAGAGGTCGGTTGGGTAGATTTCTCAGATGCTGGCCTGAAGCAAGAGTAAATCGACCAAGGTAGCTGCCGCAGCTAGAACCACCAATGAGAAAGAAACAATAAGAAGATCGGTCGCCTCTCGGCATCATCAACATTATCTCTGGAGGACTTAGTGCTTCAACGAGCCACCATCCCTTAGCCTCAAAGCTAGGGGAAGCTTGCCCCAAATTAAGAAGGCCAGTATGAAATAGAGGAGATCGTCTAGGATGGAACTTATTTTCTGAAGGAGCTTGGAAGAACAACGCTCCCACGATCTTAGAATTTAGAAAATCTGAGGATGTACTACCAATAATTTTTCTTCAATAAAACTCTTCTATTTCAATATTATTATTTCTCGATGCAAAAACTATGTGATGACAGGAAAGAAGCAATCAATAGTGGTCATGTTAGAAATAGGAGGAGAACCTCATCCTAAGATGAGCAAGTCGAAGTCCTTCAACCTCGGCTAGAGATAAGATCTCCCTCGAGCTTCAACGTCAACGTCAATAGGAGATAAGATCTCCTTCAACCTCGGCTGGAGATAAGATCTCCCCCAAGCTTCAACGTCAACTTCAACAGGAGTTCAGATCTCCTTCAACCTTGATTGGAGATAAGATCTCTCCTGAGCTTCAATGTCAACTTCAATAGGAGATGTGATCTCCTTCAACCTCGGTTGGAGATATGATCTCCCCCGAGCTTCAACATCAATGTCAATAAGAGAAAAAATATCCTTCAATCTCGGCTAGAGATAAGATCTCCCCCGAGCTTCAATGTCAATGTCAACAGAAGATAAGATCTCCTTCAACCTCAGTTGGAGATAAGATCTTCTCCGAGCTTCAACGTCAATGTCAATAGGAGATAAGATCTCCTTCAACCTCGATTGGAGATAAGATCACTCCTGAGCTTCAATGTCAACTTCAATAGGAGATCAGATCTCCTTCAACCTTGACTGAAGATAAGATCTTTCCTGAGCTTCAACGTCAACGTCAACAGGAGATGAGATCTCCTTCAACCTCGACTAGAGATAAGATCTCCTCTGAGCTTCAACGTCAACTTGAACAGAAGATAAGATCTCCCTCAACCTCGACTGGAGATTAAATCTTTCTCGAGCTTCAACATCAATGTTAATAGGAGATAAGATCTCCTTCAACCTTAGCTGGAGATAAGATCTCCTCCAAACTTCAACATCAACTTCAATAGGAGATGAGATCTCCTTCAACCTCGGCTGGAAATAAGATCTCTTCCAAGCTTCAACATTAATGTCAATAGAAGATAAGATCTCCTTCAACCTCGATCGGAGAAAAGATCTCTCCCAAGATTCAAGTCAATGTCAACAGAAGATAAGATCTCCTTCAATCTCGGTTGGAGATAAGATCTCCTCCGAGCTTCAACGTCAACATCAACAGGAGATAAGATCTTCTTTCAACCTCGATTGGAGAGAAGATCTCCTCCGAGCTTCAACATCACATCAACAGGAGATAAGATCTCCTTCAACCTTGGCTGGAGATAAGATCTCTTTCGAGCTTCAACATCAATTTCAATAAAAGATAAGATCTCCTTCAACCTCAGCTGGAGATAAGATCTCCCCTGAGCTTCAACATCAACTTCAATAAGAGATAAGATCTCCTTCAATCTTGGCTAAAGATAAGATCTCTCCCAAGCTTTAAATTCAACATCAATATCAATAGGAGATAAGATCTCCTTCAACCTCGACTGGAGATAAGATCTCCTTCGAGCTTCAACTTCAATCTCGGTTGGAGATAAGATCTTCTTCAACCTCGACTGGAGATAAGATATCCCTAGAGCTTCAACTTTTAAACTCGATTGGAGATAAGATCTCCTTCAACCTCAACTGGAGATAAGATCTCTCTCGAGCTTTTAAATTTAACCTCAGTTGGAGATAAGATCTTCCTCGAGCTTTAACTTCAACCTCGGTTGGAGATAAGATCACCCTTGAGCTTCAGCATCAATCTCAACAGGAGATAAGATCTCCTTCGACCTCAGTTGGAGATAAGATCTCCTTCGAGCATCAACGCCAACCTCAACAGGAGATAAGATCTCTATCAATCTCGACTGAATATAAGATCTCCCCCGAGCTTCAACTACAACATCAACATCAATAGGAGATAAGATCTCCTTCATCCTCGGTTAAAGATAAGATCTCCCCCGAGCTTTAACTTCAACATCAACGTCAATAGAAGATAAGATCTTCTTCAACCTTGGCTGGAGATAAGATCTTCCTTAAGCTTCAACTTCAACCTCAATAGGACATAAGATCTCCTCAACCTCGGCTGGAGATAAAATCTCTCACCAGCTTCAACTTCAACCTCAACTGAAGGTAAGATCTCCTTCAACCTCGGATAGAGATAAGATCTCCTCCGAGCTTCAACTTCAATCTCGTCTAGAGATTAGATCTCCTCCGAGCTTCAATGTTAACCTCAACAGGAGATAAGATCTCCTTTAACCTTGGCTGGAGATAATATCTACCCTGAGCTTCAACTTCAAACTCGACTGAAGATAAGATCTCCCATGAGCTTCAACATCAACTTTAACGGGAGATAAGATCTACTTCAACCTCGGCTGAAGATAAGATCTCCCTCCGAGCTTCAACTTCGACGTCAACCTCAGCTGAAGATAAGATCTCTCTCGAGTTTCAACTTTAACGTCAACCTCAGCTATAGATTGGATCTCCCCCGAGCTTCAACTTCAACGTCAACATATATAAGAGATAAGATCTCCACCGAGCTTCAACTTCAACCTTAGCTAGAGATAAGATCTCTCCTAAGCTTCAACGTCAACCTCAACAGGAGATAAGATCTCCTTCAACCTCGACTGGAGATAAGATCTCCTCCAAGCTTCAACGTCAACCTCAATAGGGGATAACATCTCCTTCAACCTCAGCTGGAGATAAGATCTCTCCCGAGCTTCAGCATCAATATCAATAGGAGATAAGATCTCCTTCAACCTTGGCTAAAGATAAGATCTCCCCCAAGCTTCAATGCCAACCTCAACTAAAGATAAGATCTACTTCAACTTCGACTAGAGATAAGATCTCTCTCGAGCTTCAACTTTTACCTCGGCTGGAGAATCTCCCCAAAGCTTCAGCATCAACAGGAGATAAGATCTCCTTCAATCTTGGCTGGAGATAAGATCTCTTTCGAGCTTCAACGTCAATCTCAATAGGAGATAAGATCTCCTTCAACCTCAATTGGAGATAAGATCTCTTCCGAGCTTCAACTACAATGTCAACATCAATAGGAGATAAGACCTCATTCAACCTCGGTTGGAGATAAGATCTCTTTCGAGCTTCAACTTCAATATCAACGTCAACATCAATAGGAGGTAAGATCTCTCCTGAGCTTCAATTTCAACCTTGACTAAAAATAAAATCTCTTCCAAGTTTCAACATTAACCTCGATTGGAGATAAGATCTCCTTCAACCTCAGCTGGAGATAAGATCTCTCCCAAGCTTCAACTTCAACCTCAACTAAAAATAAGATCTTCCCCGAGCTTCAACATCAACCTTAACAGGAGATAAGATCTCCTTCAACCTCAGTTGGAGATAAGATTTCACCTGTGCTTCAACTTCAACCTCGACTGAAGATAAGATCTCCTTCAACCTCAGCTGGAGATAGGATCTCCCCCGAGCTTCAACCTAAATGGATGCAGAGCCTAGAAGAGGACTTTGGCAATCATCTTTTTTGTACTTCCTTCCTTCAAATTTTGAACTCAAGAGTGGGGGGATTATTGTTGGAGATAAACCCCGCTTCTGTCGAACTCTAGCCTAATGCTTAGCCTAAAAAAACTAGTAATCACGGAAGAGCTTCGATCAAAAATTCTTCTCCAACGGTTGAACCCCTACTGAACTCCTCCAGCAGTCGGATTCCTACCGAACTCCTTCAACCGATCAAACTCCTCAGCAATTGAACCCCAGCCGAACTCCTCCAGCGGCCTAACCCCAGTCAAACTCCTTTCAGATTTTTTCTTGAGTCAAATTCTTCTGAAAGCTAAACTCTTTCCAGACTTCTCCTTTAGATGGATTACTCCAGGAGCCAAACTCCTTTCAAACTTCTTCTTCAGTCAGATTCCTCTAGGAGTCGAACTACTTTTGGGAGCCGAACTTCTTTTGAACTTCTCCTTCAGTCGGATTCCTTCAGGAGTCGAACTTCTTTCGAATCTCTCTTTCAGTCAGATTCTTACAAGAGTCGAACTTCTTTCGGACCTCTCCTTCAGTCGGATTCCTTCAAGAGCCGAACTCCTTTCGAACCTCTTCTTCAGTCGGATTCCTATAGAAGCCGAACTCCTTCCGTACCTCTCCTTCAGTCAGATTTTTTTAGAAGTCGAATGATTCCTCCAAGAGCTGAACTCCTTCCAAACTTCTTCATCAATCGAGCCTCTCCATCAATCGGACTCCTTCTGGACTTCTCCATCAGTCGAACTCCATCCAAATTCCTCTAGTGGATTATTTTCAGATTTCAAATAGCATTCCTCTCGGATGATCCCCTCTAGCCGTATTTCCTTTAGGAGTTCAAACTCTTCTGAAATTGATATATGTCAAAGCTCTTCACCCCTCCATGTGGCCCTGAGCAGCTCAGTACCAGATGACTACGACTGTCACTATCAGTCTACTATAGTCGGCGTCCCTCTCCATAACAAACCCCATGCGACCCCGAGCGGCCAGCTACCAGATGGCTATGACTATCACTATCAGTCTGCTACAGGTGGTGCCCCTCTCCATAATAAATTCTATGCAGCTCTGAGCGGCCAGCTACCGATGGCTATGGCTATCACTATCAGTCCGCTCCAAGCTCCATCTATAAAAGGGACCCTCCATATATGTTTTCTCTAAGCTCTCTTCTTCTTTCCAAAACTCTACCAAACTTTTTTCTGAGCATTCCATTTCTATTGGCTAGAAGAGCTGACTTGATCATCAGAAGGTCCTGCTGAAGCCACCACCATTGACTCTGGATGGAACTTTATTTTGCAGGTTGATGCGTGCTAATTTATAGCTATGGCAAGTGCACCAATCGACCAAGTAATAAAGTGAATGAGTAGAGTATCGTCCCTAGAGGATTGGAAAACAAGTACTGAAAAGCTTCAGTGAAAACCGCCCGTTAGATCAATCAGAATTCCCAAATTGCCCTCTGTGGACTGTGCGCGAGCCTGGTGTTGCATGGATCGCCGCGTTCTTCAGCCAATCAATGCACGCTTTAAGCTACGAAATTCCCGAATTATTCTTCAGATGGTCCACCGTTCGCCGCAAAAAATGCTGATGTCAGCGTTGCGTCAGTTTTTTTTTTTTTTTTTTTTTTTGAAATTCAATTTTGGGCTCATTTGAAGTCCATTTTGCTTGAAATTTTTTTCATCTGAACTAGAAAAATGAGATCTTCACATTGGTGGCCTTCTTTCCTACACAAGATTAATAAAAGTATCAATTTCTAATAAAATAGATTAATTTATTTTATAATTTAATACTTTTATTAGTATATTTTTACCACTTATCACACCCCCCAACTTAGTCATTGCTAGTCCCTTAGCAATGTTTTATTTAATACCATATTTCAATAAGATTATCCATCACAAAGATAAAATCTAGGATTAAAGGTCAAAAAGTTTAGAAAATACTGCTAACTAAGCATTGAGCTTCAGAAGCAAATTTTTCAGTCAATACAATTAAAAACTTTCTTAGAGTACATCAAAGATCTATAGCACTTGTGTTCGTGATGACTAACTTTAGCATTTTAGTATTAAATTAAAAGAACAAAAGTATCCTCTCTTATCACCTATTTTGGTCAATTTTCTATACATTCTCAATTTTATACTCATGAATTAAGGTAGCTTTCACACTGCCTTTTTTTTCTTTTTTTTTTTTTTTTTTTACTGTGCTGAGCATCCTGGCCTTTCCTTCACCATTTTACGTGAATTTTCACACTTGACCTAGGTGCAGAGACCCAGTTACTAGGCTTTGGGCAATCCACATATACTCTATCTTTTGCACTTTATTTATAGGCAGGTAGCTCTTTCCTTAAATTCAAGTTTTTTTGATTAGAATGTATATTAATTACCAATTTTCAGTGATAATTGAATCCTCAGTTGACCTTATAATCAATACCTACTTTGCCTTGTTAGTGTGCATGTGCAATAAAAAGTGCTAATAATCTTTTAATGACCTAAGTAGGCTGCTAAAAGTTGACCAACTAATCTACTTCTTTAACTCATTACATTCATTAGCAAATAATTCTATCTTTTATCACTTATCCAGTTTATCTTGCTCAAGATTTTCTTCTTGACACATGATTTTTTTTTATATATATATATAATTATTCTACATTATCTTAAAGGAGAAAGAAAAATAAAGGATGTAATAAAGGACAGGAAGGAATACACCTGATTTTATTCAGTCTGGTTCTTTGGAGCTTTGAAATTTTGCTTGAGTTCTCATTGATTTTTCTGCAAAATTGAAAATACACACCAGAGCAGTAAAAGAGCAACAACAAATTACTAAAAAATAAAAGAAAAAAAAATGATCAAAACTAAAAAGAAAAGAAACAACCTATCTAGTAGTTCTGATTTATAGTCTTCAGCTTGACTTTCTTTAAGTTCTAAAGTGGATCAATCCTGGTGCCACTTCAATTGGAATACTTTCATGTTTGATTGCATCCTCTTTTAATTTGACATTGCTCGCTTTTGTAGTCTCAAACCTATTTTCTACAGAATTCTCATATAATGGATTGTCAATAATGTCAATTAGAAAACAAGTTTGATTATCATCAGTTTGTTTAGTATCTTTGAAAACATTAAAAGTAACTTGTTTGTCTTGGACTCTAAGAATTAATTTTTCTTGTTGAACATCTATTAAAGCTCCTCCAATAGCTAAAAAGGATCTCCCTAAAATAAGGGGTACATCATAATCTTCTTCCATATCAAGAACAATAAAATCAACAGGGAAAATAAACTTGTTTACCTTTACCAAGACATCCTCCACTATACCTCTTGGATATTTAATGGATCTGTCGGCTAATTGAAGAGTAATAGTGGTAGGCTTTGGTTCTCCTAGACCCAGCTTCCTGAAAATAGAAAAAGGCATGAGATTTATGCTTGCTCCTAAATCACATAAAACTTTATCAAAACTACAATCACCAATAATGCAGGGGATAGTAAAACTCCCTGGATCTTTTAGCTTCTGTGGTAATTTATTTTGAAGTATTGCTGAGCATTCTTCATTCAAATTTATTCTCTCATGCTCCTTCAGCTTTTTCTTATTTGTTAAGATTTCTTTGAGAAACTTGGCATACCTGGGCATTTGAGTAATAGCATCTATACAAAAGGAATATTAATATGTAAATTCTTTAAAATTTTGAAAAAGTTAGAAAATTCCTTATCTGGATGCTGTATTTGTCTCTCTGGGAATGGTAGTGGCGGCACGTAGGGCTTCACATTTGGATCAGCAAACCGTATACCTGGAGACCATCCATCTGCTGGTTGTTTTGGTGACTGACGAGTTTGAGTTGATGGTTCCTTATTTGTAGTTGGCTCTTCAGTCTCTTTCTTCTGATGTAGCTCCTCCAGCTTTGTACCACTTCTTAGGGTGATAGCATTGACTTGCTCCCTTGGATTTGTCTCCGTATTGCTTGGCAAGGATCCT
Source organism: Cocos nucifera (assembly GCA_006176705.1). Taxonomy (NCBI): domain Eukaryota; kingdom Viridiplantae; phylum Streptophyta; class Magnoliopsida; order Arecales; family Arecaceae; genus Cocos; species Cocos nucifera. Next base: position 25,767 of record QRFJ01002663.1, read on the forward strand.
TGAGGTCTCTCGGAGATTATCTTAGCCATTTGACCTATTTGCATCTCCAAGTTTCGAATTGCTGCTGTTTGGTCTTGCCTAAGTTTGGCTTCCAAATTTTTTATAGTTGCTTCTTGGTTTTGCATAAATTTGACCATCAGCTCTTCTATGTTGGACTTCTTTTCAGGTACTTGGAATCCCGGGGGTGGCTGTTGTGCTGCATTTTGATTGCTCCATGAGAAATTTGGGTGCTGCCTCCACCCTTGATTGTATGTGTTGGAGTAGGGATTGTTTTGTTGCGGCCTGAAAAAATTACCAATATAATTAGCTGTATCAGTTGTTTTAGCAAAATGGATTACCTATCTGGCAATTGTTCGTATCGTATCGTGTCCTCCTCCACACAGGATCACAAGTAATGCTCTGAACATGCATAGCTATTCCCTTTAAGTTGTTGACTTCGGCTCTAAGGGCTGCAATTTCAGCTAGTAAAGTTGGCACGCAATCTACTCCCTGCACAGCTGCTAGTCTTTTTGGCATCATGCGCTCTGTCTGCCATTGATAGCTATTTGATGCCATCTCATCGATCAGATCGAAGGCTTCTTCCTCCATTTTTCGATTAATGGTTCCTCCTGCTGCTGCATCAATCATAGATTCGATTAGTAGGAGATAAACCATTATAGAAAGTTTGTACCTAAAGCCATACGGGTAGTTGATGATGTGGACATCTCCTCAGCAGTTCCTTGAAATGCTCCCAAGCCTCATATAGCGTCTCCATGTCCATCTGCATAAAAGAAGTGATATCGTTGCGCATCTTAGCAGTTTTGGAAGGTGGAAAGTACTTGGCTAAGAATTTTTGGGCTAGGACATCCCAAGTTGTGATAGAACCTGTCAGGAAGAGAATGAAGCCAATTTTTAGCTTTATCCCATAAAGAGAAAGGAAATAACCTTAATCTAATAGCATCATCCGACACCCCATTAATTTTAAAAGTATCACAAAGTTCAAGAAAATTAGAAATATGGGCATTCGGATCATCATGCACGTGTCCACTGAATTGGACAGTTGATTGAATCATCTGGATCATCGCCGATTTTATTTCGAAGTTGTTTGCTCGTACAGGCGGTCTCCTGATGCTCGAAGCTGCATCGGCTACAGATGGTGTGATGTAATCATTTAATGGATGATGTACTGATCGAATAGCTTCATGCTGTCCTTCAGTCGCCATATCCAATCCTAGATTGATGTCGTTAGGATCTTCAGCTGCCATGTTTCTCTCTTGTTGTAGTCTTCTAATAGTTCTTTCAATTTTTGGATCTAGAGGTAGTAAGTTACTATGTCCAGTACGTGTCATGCACTAAATTTTTTTTTTTAATAATAAAAATTAAAAATAAATTTCTAAAGTAAAGCTAGGATCAAAATTTCAATATTGTTTTAGACACAATCCCCGGCAACGGCGCCAAAAACTTGATGCGTGCTAATTTATAGCTATGGCAAGTGCACCAGTCGATCAAGTAATAAAGTGAATGAGTAGAGTATCGTCCCTAGAGGATTGGAAAATAAGTACTGAAAAGCTCTTTCCTATGCTTTATTTAGAAGATCGATTTATGAGAATAAGAAATTAAAAAAAATTTTAAAAAATAATTAAAAGTTTTTAATTAAATAGAGAGAGTGTAAATTATTAGGGTTTTAAATTCAAGAGCAATGGATTACTAAGGCAATCGGTTCACCAACTCAGTCAATACAATATTCAGATTTTTAGATTAATTTTATTTCATGTGACGGTGGAGTCTCCTAATTTATTCACTACCCTTTGGTCCAGGCATAGCAAATCTATTAATATTTATTAATTATCCTTTGGTCCAGGTGTAATTTAAATAAATATTAATGCATTAGGTTTTGTGAAACCCTCTAATTAAAATACGCTGCGTCCAAAGCGCACTAAAATTCCTGCATGCATATGAATTCTAATTTGATTCATAATACAAGGTATATAATCAAGAAGCATTAACATAGATGTACTTGGTCCGTAACATCTATGTTCATCAGATCAATTAGAAGATGGCCAGTAATCTAAAAGCATTAAGATCAGATTTATATACTCCTCATGAATAAAATTTAAAAATAAATCATACTGAATATTGCATCAAAAGAGTGGCTACACCTTAGCCTTAGTAAAATAAAATTTAGTTCATGATAACAAATTTAAAAATAGTAAATAAAATAAAAAGCATGGAGATATTAGACTGTTTGATTGCTGAAATTGATTGTCTGCTGCTCTTGATGCGGAGAACTTGGTGAAGAAGAAGAGACTCCTTGATGTCTTGATCGTTGAAGAAAAATCAAAAAAAACTCTTTTGATTTTCTCATAAATCACTTTTTTTTATCTCTCTCCTCTCTCTTTCTCTCTCGTTTTCTCCCTCTCTCTTTCTCCCCGTCTCTCTCTTTGTCTCTCTCTTTTTTCCTCTCTCTTTTTTTTTGTACGACAACCATAGGTTTTATAGATAAAGAATTTGATTTTCCCTCAAATTCCATCAAAAATTAGGTTTAAGACTTCCAAAACAACTCAAATTAAGATGTGGGTAATTCTGACCATTGGATGGTGATCAAACGGTCCAAAAACTACTCAAAAAACCCTTAAAATAACCCAGATCAAGTCGGATTTAATCTCAGCCATTGGATCGACCGTTGGATCGAATCTGGACTGTCCGATCGTATTGAAATAAGCCTTCAGACCTTTAGTTTTATGTCCGATCGAATCTCGACCGTTGAATCTCGACCGGGAGCTGCGAATGCCGTCCATCAGCACCTTCTTCTCGTCTGTCCGATCAAGCTTCAGTGAAAATCGCCCGTTAGATCAATCAGAATTCCCAAATTGCCCTCCGTGAACCGTGCGCGAGCCCGGTGTTGCATGGACTGCCGCGTTCTTCAGCCAATGAAATTCCCGAATTACCCTTCAGATGGTCCACCGTGCGCCGCGAAAAATGCTGACGTCATCCTGACGTCAGCGTTGCGTCGATTTTTTTTTTTTTTTTTTTTGAAATTCAATTCTGGGCTCGTTTGAAGTCCGTTTTGCCTAAAATTTTTTCCATCTGAACCAAAAAAATGAGATCTTCACATTGGTGTCCTTCTTTCCTGCATAAGATTAATAAAAGTATCAATTTCTAATAAAATAGATTAATTTATTTTATAATTTAATACTTTTATTAGTATATTTTTATCACTTATCACAGGTCACCGATGGCGACCTCTTCCTCAGCTCCAACTCGATCTGATGTCAATCAGATTCTGCACCAACAGGATTGATGCTAGATGAAAATTTTTTTTAGGGGGGACTATTGTTGGGGATAAACCCTGCTCCTGCTGAAGTCCAGCTCGATACTTAGCCTAATGCAACTGGTAATCATGAAAGAGCTTCGATAAAAAATTCTCCTCCAACGATCGGACCCTTGCTGAACTCCTCCAACAGTCGAACCTTAGCCAAATTCCTTCAACCGATCAAACTCCTCAGCGATCGAACCTCAATCGAACTCCTTCAGTGATCGAACCCCAACCAAACTCCTCCAACGGCCTAACCCCAGTCGAACTCCTTCAGCAATCGAGCCCTAGCTAAACTCTTTCAGTGGCTGAACTCCTCCAGCAGTCGAACTCCTTTCGAATTTTTTCTTCAGTTAAATTCCTCTGGGAGCCAAAGTTCTTCTAGACTTTTTCTTCAAATGGATTCCTCTAGGAACCGAACTCCTTCCAGACTTCTCTTTCAGTTGGATTCCTCTAGGAGCCGAACTCTTTTTTGATCTCTCCTTTAATCAGATTCCTATAAGAGTCGAACTTCTTTTGAAGCTCTCTTTTAGTCGAATTCCATTAGGAGTCGAACCCCTTCCGAACCTCTCCTTCAATCAAATTTTTATAGGAGTCGTACTCCTTTCGGACCTCTCCTTCAGTTGGATTCTTTTAGGAGCTGAACGATTCCTTCAGGAGCCAAACTCCTTTCATACTTCTCTATCAATCGAGTTTCTCCACCAGTCAGACTCCTTCTAAACTTCTCCATCAGTCAAACTTCATCCAGATTTCTTTAATGGATTACTTCCAGATTTCAAGTAGCATTCCTCTCGAATGATTCTCTCTAACTGTATTCCCTTTAGAAGTCCAAACTCTTTTAGAATTGATATATGTCAAAGCTCTTCACCCGTTCATGTGGCCCCGAGCAGCTCAATATCGGATGACTACGACTGTCACTATTAGTCTACTGCAAGAGGCATTCCTCTTCATAACAAATCTCATGCGGCCAGCTATCGGATGGCTATGGCTGTCACTATCAGTCTGCTACAGGCAGTGCCCCTCTCCATAACAAATCCTATGCAATCTCAAGCGACTAGCTATCGATGGCTATGGCTGTCACTATCAATCTGCTCTGAGCTCCATCTATAAAAGGGACCCTCCAGATATATTTTCTCTAAGCTCTCTTCTCCTTTCTAAAACTCTGCCGAACTCTTTTTTGAGCACTCCATTTTTGTTGATCAGAAGAGCTAACTTAATCATCGGAGGGTCCTATCAGAGTCACCACCACCGACTCTAGATGGGACTTTATTTTGCAAGTCACCGACGGTGACCTCTTCCTCAGCTCCAGCTTGATCCGACGTCAATCAGATTCTGCACCAACAGTTGCCATATAATTCATCCCTATGATCAATAATGCTCAAGATGACTTCAAGTATGTTGTCAAACACTCATACAAGTCATCTTTATTGTGTCTCAAAATTTTGCAAATCCCATGATACCTCACGAGGATTACCCAAGCCTAGGTTTTGCTAAATTGATACATAGGGAGACATTCTCTTTCTGAAGTTAATCAGGATTGGTCAATCCCATCTTCACTCATACACTAACTCTACGAGTACTTGATTGTAGCCAAAAATCTTCTATTACCTATATTAGAAATACAGGCAGTCCAACACCAAAGTATAGTGAGTTGCTCGTAAGTCACCATGGCGATCTCAGGTCGGAGGGACACTTATGTCCATTGGCCTTACCTAGCTACTCTTGATAGTAGAATGCTACATTGATCATGTTCAGTGCAAATATACTTCTACATCTCATCTGGATGCCATACCAGTATCTCCACATCACTTGGTTACGAGAACAACCAACGCATATGGCATACATCGACCTACACTCGATAAGTTATATCATCCTTATTAATAACTTATCATTTGATCATGAACAATTTAAGAACCATCTGCTAAATTCTCTTTTATCGATTGATTGTGGTTCTAGGGACTTCATCATAATTTAGGAGTTCATTTAAGGAAGATAGAACTTTTATGATGAAATAGCCAAATTACTATTATTATTAGATAATTCATACACTAATTCCAATCATCTACTAGTTAGATTATTAGCTTTAGGACATATTTTTCAACATTGCACACATCTCAAAAATCTCCCCTTTTTATTTTTTGCCGAACAATGTCACATATGCATCGGAAGATGAGAACAAATTGGTTGCTAGTTTTGAATTCAAATCTTATTTTAATCCAAAATTTCAACCAACTGAATTTAAACTTAATTGTGACATGGAAAGGAGTTGTGTGCCCACTCTTCAGCAAGCAAAAGTCCATGAGAAACCCCTTTCACATGGAGATAATAGGCACACAAAAGTTTAGGTGGTGTAGGGATAAGATATGGTTATTGCTGATCCAAATTCAAACTCTTTTTGAATTTGAATGGCAACTAACCATAACTTATCCCTTGAGAATGTGGAAAGATCAGTCAAAACATCTTATGTTCATGAGAAAAAAGGTACGAGAGAATTAATTCAGAATTTAAATGGGGAGTGGGGTTTAAATGTGGCGCATGGGAAGACTAGTCAAACTAGTCTTTAAATTCTAAACTTCAACCCACTGAACCAACCCAATCAAAATTGCTTAGGTCCAATTACAATAAATTAAATCTAAATATTTAGGCTTAGTTAGGCTTAATTAGATTCCAATAAAATTAGCAATTGGTCAAGCCCAACCTTTGATCAAATCTGGGTTTAAAACTCCTCAGCAATTAAGTCAACTTGTGACCTAATCGGATCAAACCCAACTGAACCCAATTCAGTTGGACTTGAACCAAAAATAATTACCCAATAAAATTAAGTTAATTAGCATTTAAATCACTAATAAAATGTCTCATAAAATTAGAGTCCAAATCCAGCGAGTCATCGGGCATCAGAGTCCATCGATATGAAATCCTGATCGAAGAGTTCCAGTCCAATGGGACTCTTAACCCTGGTGTCCGAAATGAATGGAGCTTGCGATCATAGAGTCCATACTCTAAATCAAAGAGTTTTAGACAAGTAAGACTCAGAGTCTTACTTTAGTAGGACTCTTGATCAAAGAGTCCCAGTCCAATGGGACTCTTAACCATAGAGTCCTAGTTTGGTGGGACTTTAAACCAACCATCAGATCAGGTAGGTACCTCTAATGTGTGTGACTTCGCAGATTTGAATCTATGCCAATAGCATAGAAACCACTTTCTGTACTAATTGAAGTGATCATCTAGCAATGGTACCCAATGATCGGATAGGTCGAATAGTCATAATCGCAATAATCAAAATCTATGCGAATATGGTTGCCCTATAATTCATCCCCATGACCTCTGTGTATTAGATGAACTAGGGTTATATTGTCAACCCTAAAAAACACATCCAAGTTATGTCTCAAAGTAATTAATCCCATGACTCCTCACTAAGATTATCCTGGCCAATGTTTTGCTAAATTAAAACATAATTGAACACAACACCTGAAACCAGGAGTGGTCAATCCCATCTTGATACATGCACTAACTTCTCAAGTACTTTACTGTGCCTAAAAACCTTCCATCATTTAATTAAAAATTTAGATAGTCCGACATCAAAGAATAGTGAGTTGTTTGAAAGTCACCATGGTGATCTCAGATCGAAGGGACACTTATACCCATATTCCATCGGAGCAAATCTTGATAGGAAAAAAGCTCCAAAGTTGGTCACGTTGAGTGCAAATGTACCCATACATCTCATTTGCATGCCATACCAATATCTCAACACTCCTTGGTTATGAGGATAATCAATCTATATGGCACACAATGACCTATACTCGATAAACATTATCATCCTAAGTAATAATGTATCATTTGATCGTGAAAATATTTAAGGACTAAACGACAAATCCTCCTTTGTCGATTCTAAGTAGTTCTAAGGACTTCACCACAACACAGGAGTTTATTAAAAGATGAAACATTTTATGATAAAAAATGCCAAAATAAATTTTATTCATTAATAATTTATATATAGATATAATAATAGCACAATCATCAATAGGCTGACAATTGACTTTGGGACACTATTTTCATCAACTGGACCTCAGGAATTTTATAATTTATCCTAAGATTTCCCTCATTAGCAGTTTGAATCTTATGTGTCGATTTTTCAAAATATCTAGATGGGACTAAATCTTCTCTGATATAATTTATATCGGCACCGAAGTCTATAAGAGCAGTGTGTTTGAACTTATATTCTCCTTTAAATTTTAATAGAATTTTATAGAACTATTTTTGTTTAATATATTTCTCCATAGATCCTATGAAATTATTCAAAGTATTTTCAATCATAAGGGTTTTTCTTTTTGATTGATTTAAAGGTTCTGAGATCTGTTATAAATCTTGATCTTGTTCTATCTCAATAGAACCATTTTCTAGGAATTGAACTCTTTATTTTAAAGAGACAATATCAGACTTAATTAAAGCTTGTTCTCTAAGCAAATTCTCAAAATTGGCTTTTTTTCCTTTCTACTTGGTATCTCTAAGTCTTCAAAATACCTCATCAAGATTATAAAATTCTTCAAATTTTTGAAGAGTTGGTTTAATCTTTTATCCTCTAATTAGAGCAAAGAACTTTAAGATTTAGATTTCTTTTTCCTCTAGGCTTAGAGAATCAATCATATCCAAAATAAATTGCTCTTTATTAGATAATACTAGAATTTCGTCCGAACTTGAATTAGTATAATCATATTTACAACACGAGCAATATTTATCGGTATTATCTAATTCTTCTTGTGAGTCATTGTTTAGACTACTAACAAGATTATTGAGTTTTTCTCTGATCTCTTCTAAGCTATTTTCTTTAGATATCTCTTGAATTTTTCTTTTGATATCCTTAGAATAACATCTGCTTGCATGATTTTGTTAATCTTTTAGATTTCCTTTTACACTTATTAGGCTTAGGATCAGATCTTTTAGATTTCATCCTTGATTTAGGAATCTTCTGAAATTTTCTTCCAAAATATTTTTTCTTATCTTCTTTAGACGGTTTTCATCTCTTCTGATAAGATTTGTCTAGTTGAAATCCAAACTATTGATAGAAATCACCTAGTTCTTTCTTTCCAAGTAATCTCTATTTCTTTAATTGATCTTTGATTTTTAGATCATTATAGAGTTCAGATCCTACCAATTGAATTTTTTGGAATATTTTTCTCATATCTAAATGATTATAATTTATAGCACCTTCTCCTTTTTGCCTTAAATGGATTCTTACCTTTTCAGCAAACAAGGATGGCAAACCTGAAATATACTTTTCTTTCCAAAACTCCTCATTTGGGTCTGGAATTTGATACAACTTAGAAAGGAAGGTATCCTTATACCATCTAAAATCAAACATTATTTTACATCTGAGATTTATAAGTTGTTCCCTAACCTTTTCATAGGTATCAGCATAATCACCTATAAAGTGATATATAATATTTAAGACTAGGATCATCAAAGCATCAGAAGGATGATTAGGGTAGAAATTACCTTGAGGATCTCTTTTAATTGAATCAAGAATTTCTTGTTTTTGATAATCATTAAGCTAATTATCCCACCATCCTCTTAGTTATCCTAAGAAACTTGAAGTAATCATCATAATAATCTACTTCTCAGAATTTCCATGAACTTTATAGGCATTAGAGTACATCATCATTTGGTGACACATGACAATAATTTGGTATTCTGAAAGTCCATCAATATCCCATTCTACTAGGCTTCTCTAGGATAATAGTTTTTAATCCTAGAGGCTAGCAATAATGGTTTTAGGGTCTTTTTAAGCTCATAAATACACTCAATTTTTTCTGAGATATTATAAACAAATTCATCAGAATCTTTAGATCTTTTTGATATTTTCTTATCAGATTTTTTTGATGAATAGCCTACTGCATCCTTGGAGAATGGTGGATCTCCATAGGATTTAGATTCATCAGAATGCTCTTCGAACAAATGATTTATTGTATCCTTGAGTTTTAAAGAAATCATTTGCTCTTGAGACAAATGGTTTATAGAATCCTTAAGTTTAAGGGAAGACATTTTATTAGAAAACTGGGTCATGAATTTCTCTATAAAGGATGGTCCTAGCTTTACACCAAAGTCCAGCTCATTAGAATTAAACATAGGGGGAGTAGATTTAAAGGAATTAGAGGAGGATGCCTCATTATTTTGTGGTGTTTTAACTTGCTTAATTTGGGGCAGTCTCTTAATTATCTTTTTAAATTCCTGTTTAACTTCTTCTTTTTGTTCTAAGAGAAGATTTTTAATTCTTTCAGTCTGCTTTTCTATGGTATTAAGGGTAACATTTGTATAATTTTGTTGCTCCACAAGTTGTCCTGAGTGTTCTACTCTAGGAATTTCATGGACTCGTTGATGAAATTTTTTCAAATGAGTAGCCTGTATTCCTTTATCTACCATAATAGGTTCAAAAGGAGGATGGACAGATTGAATCCCTGGCCTTCTAAGAGTTTTCCAAGCTTTTAGAAATTATTTTGAGTGCAGCAACTTAAAGCTCAAGTCTAACATCTTCAAGGCCCTCGATATAATGATTATCATACCATTTGAAGAAAGGGATTGTTCTCACTTTGGCACTCATTTGTTTCTTCCAAACACCCATAATAAAGTCTCTTTGATCTAGATTATAAGTTTCAAAGAACCATTCCCTTCTATCACTATTTTGAATTCCATAGAAATCTTTCCACATAATTCTAAGCTATTCCTCCTACTCTCACCTATCTCCCATCTCTTTTTTATTTCTCGACTCCATCTTCTTCTCCACTCCATCTTTTCAATAATCCACTTACCATACCTTACCTCCCTTTCATCTTCTCCATCCCATTATTTCTCAATTTAGTCTTTTCTCTACATCTTTTCTTCTCCTCATCTTCTCTTTTCTATCTCTTTCTTTAATGCTTTCTTTAAGCTTAATTAGTGTAGTGATTTATCCTGGGTGTGAGCTATCAGGTATATGATTAAGCAAACGTAAACATATATCTCTAGTTCTCTAGACGAGATCGGTATCTAAGTAGGCAAGATACTGATCCTATCCCTGATTGATATTAGTGCTTTGTTTATCACCAAAGCCTTGGTATTGGTCTCCCAGTCGGTGAATGGTCTCAGAGCCAAGTACAGCTTTTTGGTGGGGGATGAGGTGGTATCTAGCTCTATTCTAAGGTGCTGGTTAGTTTAATGCCCATTTCACACTTGTGTTAGCTGAGGAAGGCATTTGAAGAGATTTCATCAGGTGGATCCTTTTGGATTAGACTGGGTTTAAGACATGGCTAGTATCATCAAATCTCTCATAAAGAGCTGTATTAGGACTGAGAACATTGAGGACGTTCATTATATCAGGACAATGTCCATAAAAAATATGTCCTCTATAGATTTTGAAGAAATATAAAATAGTTTAAATAATTAAAAAAACCCAAAATACCTATTAGTGAAATATATTATAAATCATGTTTTCCTTTTAAAAGTAATCATTATATAAAAACTATTGAAAAAACTATCTCAATTGACTCTGCTCAAAGGACAATTCAACTCTTGAGTAAGGAAGATTTAGAAGAAATCCCATCCATCTATAATTTCTTACATTTAGGGTTTGTCGAGATAGCTCTAAAATCTTTAACTAAAAAAGGACTTGATATCTCTATTCTTGGTTGCCTTAGAGATTACCGAAAATTAAGATTGACAGACTCACTTTTAGGACTTATTGAGGCTAGTCTGAGGGATGGACCAGTATTCTTTAATGTTGGATCTGATTTCTCTATCTCATTAACAGATCAAAATATTTTAGACTCCCTCACTCTTAATTTACAAACTTCTGGCTTTGAAATGAAACCAGGGACAGAAAATGTTGTGGTTACTACTAGAATCTACTATAAGGCCATGACCACATGAGTCTAGGGGCTAAGCTTATATCTACCAAATGGTTAACTACTCTATTCATAGCAAACCAAAAAAATAACTTTTTAATCCCTAAGACCTTAAAGTAGGATGAAGTTGTTTTACTTGAAAAATGGATTCTAGAACAAGCAGTTGAGCCCAAGAATTCGGCAAAAACTCAAGCAAAAAAGATAATTGAATTATTGGATGGAAATGTAGAGATATTCTTCTGAAGCAGTAGAAGATTACATTAGATAGAAGATTTTCTACTTCAAACATCCCAACTTCACTCCAAGAATCTCCTAAAGTCTCCAATGTAGCCTATGCAACATATGAACCTTCTAGTTCTAATCTAGAATTAAATATCATAGAAATCATTAAGTTCCAACCTGAGAGAAGAATTATGTGGAATGATTTCTATGAAATTCAAAATAGAGATAGAAGGGAATGGTTCTTTGAAACTTATAACCCAGATCAAAGAGACTTTATTATGGGTGTCTAGAAAAAATAAATGAGGGCCAAAAAGAGAACAATCCCTTTCTTCGAATGGTATGATAATCATTATATCAAGGGTCTTGAAGATGTTAGACTAGAGCTCCAAGTTGCTGCACTCAAAATAATTTCTAAAACTTGGAAAACTCTTAGAGGGCTAGAGATTCAATATGTCCATCCTCCTTTTGAACCTATTATGGTAGATAAAGGAATACAAGCTACTCCTTTGAAGAAATTTGATCAAGGAGTCCATGAAATTCCTAGAGTTGAACACTTAGGACAACTTGTGGAGCAACAAAATTTTCCAAATATTGCCCTCAATACCATAAGAAAGCAGACCGAAAGAATTAAAAATCTTCTCTTAGAACAAAAAGAAGAAGTTAAAGAGGAATCTAAAAAGGTAATTAAGAGACTGCCCCAAATTAAGCAAGTTAAAACACCACAAAATAATGAGGCATCCTCCTCTAATTCCTTTAAATCTGCTCCCCCTTTGTTTAATTCTCATGAGTTGGACTCTGGTGTAAAGCTAGGACCATCCTTTATAGAGGAATTCATGACCTAGCTTTCTAATAAAATGACTTCCCTTAAACTTAAGGATTCTATAAATCATCTGCCTCAAGAGCAAATGATTTCTTTAAAGCTCAAGAATACAATAAAACATTTGTCCAAAGAGCTTCCTGATGAATCTGAATCCTATGGAGATCCACCATTCTCCAAGGATGTGGAAGGCTATTCATTAGAAAAGTCTAATAAGGAAATATCAGAAAGATCTAAAGATTCTGATGAATTAGTTTATAATATCCCAGAAAAAGTTGAGGGTATTTATGAGGGTAAAAAGACCCCTAAATCATTATTGCTAGCCTTTAGGATTAAAAATTACTACCCTAGAACCACCTATGCGGATTTGTAGTTTGAGGAAACACCTGATACTACAATCGCTATCCAATTTGACTATAGAAGCCTAGTCGAATGGAATATTGATGGACTTTTAGAATACCAAATTATTGTCATATGTCACCAAATGATGATGTACTCTAATGCAAAGTCCATGGAAATTTTGAGAAGTAGATTGTTATGATGATTACTTCAGGTTTCTCAAGATAATTAAGAAAATGGTGGGACAATTACCTCATTGATTATCAGAAACAAGAAATTCTTAATTCTATTAAAAGATATCCTGAAAGTAATTTCTACCCTAATCATCCTTTTGATGCTTTGATGACCCTAATCTTAAATATTATATATCACTTTATAGGTGATTATGCTGATATCTATGAAAAGGTTAGAAAACAACTTATAAATCTCATATGTAAAATGTTGGGGATAAATCCACGCTTACCAAAGTTCCGCTAAGATTTTGGCTAAATCAATTCCATCTGATTGTGGTTATAGAAACTGAACCTTAACCCATAGGAATATTCAAGCTCTAAATCATTCTAGAATAGCCGAACTCCTTTTGAACTCTCCCAACAGGCGAACTCCTTCCAGAATCCAACAGTCGAACTCCATCCGAACTCCCCTAATCGGCGAATTCCTTTCAGACTCCAACAGATGAACTCCTTCTGGATTCCACCAATAGGCGAACTCCTTTCGAACTCCAACAGCCGAACTTAACTCCTTCCGAACTCCCCCAACAGGCAAATTCCTTCCAGACTCCAACAGGCGAACTCCTCTAATAGTCGAACACCTTCTGGATCCCCCCAATAGGCGAACTCATTCTGGATTCTCTGAATAGGTGAACTTTTTTCGGACTCCAATAGCCGAACTCCTTTCGAACTCTCCCAACAAGCAAACTCCTTTTGGACTCCAATAGTCGATCTCCTTTCGGACTCCCCCAATAGGCGAATTTCTTCCAGACTCCAATAGGTGAACTCCTCTAGCAGTCGAACTCCTTCCGAATTTTTCCAATAGATGAACTCCTCTAGCAGCCAAACTCCATTCGGATTTTTCTAACAAACGAACTCCTCTAGCAGTCGAACTTCTTTCAAATTTCTCTACCAGATGAACTTCTCTAGCAGTCGAACTCCTTTTGGACTCCAATAAGCAAACTCCTTCTAGATTCTCCCAATAAGCAAACTCCTTCTAGACTCCAATAGCCAAACTCTTTTCAGACTCCCCCAATAGGTGAATTCCTTTCGAACACCTCCAATAGGTGAACTCCTTCCAGGATTCTCCCTAGTAGTTGGGTTCCTTCATTAGGTGAATTCCTCCTTGGGTTTCTCTTTTAGAAGAGCTGCACGTAGATCTCTTCAGTAGATCTACTTTTTGATTCTAGAAGAGTCTCCTCTCCTACATAAATCCAGCCTCGAACATGGTATGAACCGACCCACACTCGGACTACCTTAGAGGAGTCCGAACTCCTCAAAAATTGATATAGCTCAGAGATCATCACCAACCGATGCCTACTTGTTCGAACTTTGACTATCAAATCTCAAACAGACTGGCACCTCGCGACAATAGACACTATCCTCCATAACAAACTCCACATGACCCTGAGTGGCCCACTACCTGATAGTTATGGCTATCACTATCAATTTATTACAAGCTCCATCTATAAAAAGGATCCTCCAGATATATTTTCTTCAAGCTCACTTCTCCTTCTCAATACTCTACAACTCTCTCGATTGAGTACTCCATTTTTGTTAGCCGAAAGAGCTGACTTGATCATCGGAGGGTCTTGCCAGACCCACCCCCTATGGTCTAGATGAGACTTATTTTGCAAGTCATCGATGGTGATCTCTTCTTCTCCAACTCTGGTGCTTCTCCGATGATGATCAGATTTTGTACCAATAGAATTGACACTAGAGAAAGGGTCCTCTATTCCTGAGATTTTCTTATTCTTAAAGGAGTGCTCAGTAGTTATCTCTCTTCTTCTTCTTTAGAGTCCTTTCTAAAAAAAAATGCCACTCAGGAAAGCTTCAACCAATGGTCAACGGCCTTTGTAGCCAGATCCCATCCAGATCTATCCGCTCCAGTTTCAGCTCTAGTAACTCAAGCTCCACCTATAGCCATGGTGGATGTGAAGTAGTTCAACCTACTAGTCCAATAGGTTCGCGGTCTCATGAAGGCAATGCAGTGGTAGGCTCTGATGCTAATTCGATCACAGTAGGCTTCTTTGGAGTTCCATGATCCGATTTGAAGATGATCGATTTGGGCTAGCCGATCGGTGACCTCCAAAAAGGGGAAGTAGAGAGCTGAGAGCTCCTGCTTTGATCATGACTCTACCCCTGGGAGAACTTTGCCTTCGTTCAGCCAAAAGACCTTAGAAATCTATGATCGAGAGGATTTGGATCAAAAACTATAAGAGATGAACCAGTGGATCGAGGAACTCCACCATGCTCCCCCCTCTAATGGTAGTGATATCTATACCAATCTTTCTTTCTCTCAGCGTATCATGCAAGAATCGATCCCACCGAACTTTAAGCTTTATCAATTTGAGAGCTACGATGGGACCTTCGATTTGATTGATCATTTGGAGGCCTTTTGGATGATGATGCTGCTCCATGATGCACGAAATGCCATTCTCTATCGAGCCTTTCCATCCATCCTGAAGGAAGCCATCAGGAACTGGTACTCGACCCTCATGTCGAATACCATCTTCTCTTTTAATCAGATGAGCCATTAGTTTGTGGCTTATTTTGTTAGTAGCCAACATCCCAAGCGGGGCTCAGAATCCCTCATCAACATCAAGTAATACGAGGGAGAATCCACCCGATCTTTTGTTAATCGATTCAATGCCGCTGTGCTAGAGGCCTGAAATCTGAACCAATCTATTGTGATGGCCGCACTAAAGGACGGCCTTCAGAAGAATAATCTGCTATTCTTTCTGGAGAAGAAGTACCTCAAGAATTTTGCTGATATGCTAGCTCGAGCTGAAGGGTATGCCCAAGAAGAAGAGGCCTTCAAGGCCAAGGACAATGAAGCCATTGGAGAGCGGTAAATTGATGAGCTGGGTAGGCCCACTAAGAAAAGTCGAGTGAAGCTCGATCGTGTTCCCAAACTCATCCTAAGCGCAAGCAAGTCCAAACTCTTCCTTAGGCTCGGAAGCAGGGAAGCTCTGATAGAAGGGCACGATGGGGTTCCCCCCTCCGAAGGTTCCATAATTATGCCCCCTCAATGCTCCAAAAATGCAAGTGCTGATGGAGACTAAGGAGCAATTATCGAGGCCCAAAAGGATGTGCTCCCATCCTGGCAGATGCAACCCAAACAAGTTCTATCTCTATCATCATGACCATGATCATGATACTGAATAATTTATTTAGCTCCAAGATGAGATCGAGAAGCTTATCAGACGAGACAGACTCGATTGATTCTTACGATATTGGCCTGAAGGGTAGAAAGATCGGCTAAGGACATTGCCACAATCAGAACCACAAAGGGAGGAGCAGAAGGCGGATCGGCCATCTCTTGGCATCATCAACATCATTTCTGGGGGACTTCGGTGAGGGAAGGCTAGTGGATCAATCGAGCTCGAAAAAAGATGGAGAACTGAAGAACCCATCGCTTTCACCGATGAGGATGCTTAAGGAGTTCAGTTCCCATACAATGACGCGATTGTAATCTCTTTAAACATTGCTGACTATGATGTGCACCGCATTTTGGTAGATAATGAAAGCTATACTGATGTTTTATTTTATGATGCTTTCTAAAAATTGTCCTTACTCAATAACTACTTGGGACCTATAAACTCCCCATTGGTAGGCTTCACTGGCGATAATGTTCCAATTGAGGGCATAATAACTTTGACTGTGACTATAGGGCAACGCCCTAAGCTGGTTAAGGCACAGATCAATTTTTTAGTTGTAAAGGCTCCATCTGCTTACAATGCTATTCTCAGCCGGCCTGGTTTGATCATGCTCCAAGCAGTGGTGTCAACTTATTATCTAAAGGTGAAGTTTTCAATGAGCTACAAAATTGGAGAGATCAGGAGAGACTAGGCATTGGCAAGATGCTGTTTCTCTATTGCCCTATAGAAAAACATCCTATCTGACCTTTGTCCTGTTGATGGGCTGGATGTCCATGACGATCTTGTCGAGGAGTGGGACGAGCCTATGGAGGACCTCATATCTGTGCCCTTAAATGATGGGAGCATGGAGCACACTGTGCAGATCAGCTCCAACTTGGGAGATGAGGTTTGAAAGTGACTCGTCATCTTCCTCAGGAAGAACACGGATGTCTTCACTAAGGTCCTAACGAATATGCCAGGAATTGATGCCGAGGTCATTGAACATTGACTGGCCATTGATCCTCAGTATCGACCAGTAAAAGAGAAGATGCACAACCATGCCTTGGAGAGGCAGAAAGCAATTGCAAAAAAAGTAGGCAAGCTCGTCAAAGTTGGATTCATCAGAAAAGTTAACTACTCGAGCTGGGTCTCAAATGTTGTTCTTATAAAAAAGACAAATGGCAAGTGAAAAATGTATATAGACTTCAAAAAGCTGAACAAAGTCTACCTAAAAGACAGCTATCCTCTACCCAAGACTGATCAACTAGTAGACATAACCTCGGGCCATGAGCTCCTTACCTTTATAGATGCCGTCTCTGGCTATAACCAAATATGGATGGCACCGAAGGATGAGGAGAAAACTGCTTTTATTACAGACTGTGGTCTTTACTATTACAGGGTTATGCCTTTTGGACTAAAAAATGTAGGGATAATGTACCAGTGCCTGATCAACAAGATCTTCAAGGAGCAGATTGGCCGCAACATGGAGGTGTATATGGATGACCTACTCGTCAAAATCTGAGCTTCAATAAACTACATTACCGACTTCAAAGAGACTTTCAATGCATTTAAGAAGTATAAGATGAAGCTGAACTGGATCAAATGTGCCTTTGGTGTGATCTCAGGGATGTTTCTGGGATTTATGATGTCAAGGCATGGGATTGAAGCAAATCTAGAGAAAATTTAAGCTATTTAAAAGATGACTGCTCCAAAAATAATTAAAGAAGTTTAGCACCTAACTAAAAAAGTGGCATTCCTAAATTGCTTCATCTCAAGATTGGTCGAGCGATGCATGCCCTTCTTCCAAGTTCTCAAGCAACCAAAGAGCTTCTATTGGACGATGGAGTGCCAACGGAGATTTGAGGAGCTAAAAAACTACCTCGGCTCACCCCTACTGCTGGCAAAGCCTAAATCTAGAGAAGAATTATTCTTGTACCTAGCAGTCTCCTCGATAGCCTTGGCAGTAGTCTTGGTCAAGGAGGAAGCTAAAATGCAGCGACCAGTCTACTACGTAAGTTGGATCCTGAGGAATGCAGAGACCAGGTACTCTAAGTTAAAAAATTGACTTACTCTCTTCTAATTGGTGGCAGGAGACTCCGACCTTACTTTCAGGGACACACCATAACGATCCTTATGGATCAACCAATAAAAGCAGTCTTTCATCGAATGGATGCTTTCGAAAGAATCGCAAAATGGACAATCGAGCTCATGGAGTTTGACATTAATTATCGACCCCGGCCATCAATCAAAGCTTAGATATTGATAGATTTTGTAGTTGAATGTACCATTCCAAATGAAGTCGAGCTTGAATAGAATGAGATCGGCATCCCATGGTTGCAACCGAGCCTCCCCGAAGAGAGTGCCAATCTTTTTGAAGATTTTTGGGTTCTGTACGTGGATGGTTCATCCAACGCTGCTGGAGCAGGTGTGGGGTTGGTCTTAATCAACCTCGAGGGAGTCATCGTCGAATATGTGCTATGCTTTGAATTTCTTGCAACTAATAATGGGGTCGAATATGAACCGCTAATCACTGGGTTAAAAATAGTAAGAGAGTTAAAAGTAGATCGACTTCAAGTCTATATTGATTCTCAATTAGTGGTAGGCCAAGTTAGTGACAACTATGAAGAACGAGAGGAAAGTCTGATGAAATACCTTGAGAAAGTAAAGGATTTGACTCCGACCTTTGACAGTGTTGGCATTCAACAGATTTTGAGGATAGAAAATACAAGAGCTAACCTTCTCTCTAAATTGGCCACTTTAGCCCCAGCCAAATAGTCCGAAGAAGTATTTTTTGAAACTCTAAAATGCCCAAGCTCAGAGGAATCATAGCTTGTTATACAGATGGAGCACAAGTTGAGCTGGATTGACCCATTAGTTGCCTATCTCAAAGAGGGAGCTCTTCCTCAGATCCAAAAGAAGCTCGAAAGCTCAGGAATCAAGCTTTTCGGTATGTTTTGTATAAGAGCAAGTTGTATAAAAGGTCATATTCGCTATCACTTTTGAGATATCTCCGACCTTCAGAGGCCGACCATGCATTATGGGAAGTGCACGAGAGAATTTATGAAAGTCTTGTAGGAGCCGGATCCTTATCATAAAGATTACTTCGGTAAGGGTACTATTGGCTGATCTGGTAGCACGACTCTGTAGAGTATGTCAAAAAATATGACTGCTGTCAGAGAAATGCAAACATACAAAGACAGTCGGCCTTCGAGCTTACTCCACTAAGGGCACCTTGGCCATTTGCACAGTGGGGAATGGATATACTTGGCCCTTTTTCAATGACATCCGGACAATGAAAGTTCCTCCTGATTGCGATCGACTATTTCACCAAATGGATTGAAGCCGAACTACTAGCAGAAATTACTGAGGTCAAGGTATAGAACTTCATCTGAAAGTCAATCATCTATCAATTTGGTCTGCCCCGAATTATCATAATAGATAATGGATGATAGTTTGCTGGGATGAGGTTCACTGAGTTCTACAAAGATCTAAACATCTTCCATCACTTCACGTCAGTGGTCCATTCGTAGGCAAATGATGAAGTAGAGATAACCAACAGAATTTTTGCAGGGCATCAAGGCAAGACTTGAAAGAGCAAGGAGAACTTGGGCAGATGAACTCTATCACATCCTTTAGGCATACCGAACTACTCATAGGCTACCAACTAAGGAAATACCATTTGTCCTAGCCTTTGGGATGGACACAGTCATCCCGATCGAGCTTAAACTTCCATTAGCATGGATCGTGGCCTTCAATGAGTATCATAACTCACAGGACCTCAAAGTCAATCTCGAGCTATTGGAAGAAAAAAGAAAAGATGCCCAAGTTTGGATGGCAGCCTATAGACGAAGAGTAGCCAAATACTATAACTCTAGAGTAAAAAGTAAAGCATTTAGAGTGGGAGACTTGGTGCTCCGACGAGCATCCATTTTGAAGCCTCAAGAGTAAGAAAAGCTTGTCCTGAATTAGGAAGATCCGTATAGAGTGGAGGAGGTCATCCGGCTCGAAACTTACTGCTTGAAGGAGCTTGGAGGGGCAACACTCCCACGGCCTTGGAATTCAAAAAACTTAAGAATGTACTACTAGTAACTTTCCTTCAACAAAGTTCTTTTTATTTTAACATCATTACTTCTTGGCATAAGGATTGTGTAATGACAACTTTGAAGCAACCAAAAGTGACTCGTTAGAAATTGGAGGAGAACCTCATCCTAACATGAGCAAGATCGAAGGCCTCATTGAACTAAGATGAGATGAGGGGTGAGGCTCTACCAACGGACCTAATGTGCCCCTACAGCCTATTAGGAATAGGAGGAGAACCTCATCCTAACATGAGCAATATCAAAGGCCTCATTGAACTAAGATGAGAAGAGAGGAGAGGCCCTACTAATGGTCCTAATATGTCCCTATAGCCCGTTAGGACTAGGAGGAGAATCTCATCCTAACGTGAGCAAGGTCAAAGGCCTCATTGAACAAAGATGAGATGAGGGGAGAGGCTCTACCAATGGCCCTAATGTGCCCCTATAGCCTATTAGGAACAGAAGAAGAATCTCATCCTAATGTGAGTAAGATCAAAGACCTCGTTGAACTAAGATGAGATGAGGGGGGAGGCCTTGCTAATGGCCCTAATGTGCCCTTATAGTCCATTTGGAATAGGAGGAGAACCTCGTCCTAACGTAAGTAAGATTGAAGGCCTCGTTGAACTAAGATGACATGAGAGGAAAGGCCCTACTGACGGCCCTAATGTGCTCCTGTAGCCCATTAGGAATAGGAGGAGAACCTCATCCTAACATGAGCAAAGCCAAGATGAGAACCCACCAATGGAACCGATGAACCTTTGCAATCATACAAGATGGAAAGGCCAAGGCCCTACTAATGATTGATGAGCACATTCTCCTACGATCGTGCCAAATGCCAAAGGAAAATTTTCATCTTAATCCATGGAATGAACCCCTGACCCAACATCCACGACAAGCATCTCATTAGAAATGAAAGAAAAATGAGGCATCCAGGATTGAATCCGCAAGAGATGACAATGAAAAAGGTACTATTTTATTATGAAGTTAAGTTCGTTACAAGTAAAAGTTAATAAGATCAATTACAATGGGCACACTACAAGTAAAATAGAGGTTGACAAAGGCCGACTGTGCGAAAAAGCAAATGCATTATAGATAAGATAAAAATTGGTGAAATCGATTACAAAAAAAGGGAGGTAAAGTCCTAAGGCGATCTAACCTCTTCAGACATTGGGCTATCGGCTCTAGCCATCACCAAAGCTTCCTTTAGTTTGAAAATTTTCTCCTCTAACTCCTTCTTCTTGTATAGACCGTCGATGTACATCCTATTGGAGTATTCAAATTTAGCCTCGAGCTCTCACCGCTGCTTCCTCAAAACCTTTGATTCAGCTTCAGCGTCCTTGATGGCTTGATGCTCCCAGGTCAACTGGAGCTTCAATTGTTGAACTTCAATTTTCTCCACCCCAACAGCCTTCGAGAGTTTGCCAACAATCCTCCTTACAAAGATGAGCACCTTAAGTTTGCCGCTTGATCCAGCCTACTGAATGTTATGAAACTTCTTTCAAAAATAGATCATCTCATCCCTGATAGCCTTTAGCTTGCCTTCAAGCCTGGACATCTTCCCTGCCCAGGTCATCTGGTAATTATTATGTCGATCTTCAGCATCTTGCAGCTGCTTTTGAAGCTAGGAGAACTTCTTCGACCAATTCCAATCATGCTGAGCTTCGTCGGTGGACCATGGTGAATTTTCTTCTAAGAGACGAATCTTCCCTTTTGCCTTCTAGAGTCCAATCTTCGCTATAAGCACCCAAGATTTGTCGCTCGTGCTCTTCCGAAGTTTGGTGAGCTCCTTCTCAAAATTTCCTTTCTGAATGCTGAAGCTCGCCGCATCCTTCATGTGTAAACTTTGGAGGCAAGTGACTTCCTTAGTCGCCTCTACAGCATTTTTTTGAAAGGCCTGAAGGTCGGCCTCAGCTCTCTTCAATCTTTTCCTTAATTGGTGGACCTCCTTCTTTAAATCCTTTATCAAAAGCTTGAATGAAATCCCCTGAGGTAAGGGGTCGGCGTCAACCAGAGAAAGGAGGTCATGGCCCTAATCGACAGAGATGTTTTGAATCACATACAACACAAAGTGTAAAAAAAAAGAAGGATTTTCTCTCATTACTTAAAATATGTTTGGTACACCAAGAAAAAGAAAACAAAAATATAATAATAATAAAAAAAAGAGGGTACATAGATGTCAAAAGTTTAGACCTTGGGTGGCTCGCCCACTGGAGAGGTCAGGACATTCTCGACCAGCTCCTACCCTTGGGTAGGCTTGGACGCTACACCTACGGATTCAGGAGCAACCTTGGCATTGGCGTATGAAGGGTCAGCTCTATCCTTTGGCTCTTCTATGAGGAGATCCAGATCAATGTTGGGAAAATTCTCGACGACTCGCCCCATGAAGACCTGGAACCCTTTCCATGGTAGCGCTAACCTCCTCTTGCATCTTCCTTTTCTCCTCTTTTTCAGGGCTAGCTCGGCCATCAACTTTGCCATCTCGGCATGCTCCTCTCTTATTTTATTCTGAAGGCGTTCAACTTCAGATGAATAGGTCTCCGAGGTGACCTTTAGAATGTCAACCTCGGCTTGGGCCTTCTTAGCTTCTGTGCAATCTTCATCTAGGGCTCTAGAAGCTTTGGCCTGATTTTTGCTTGCTGCTTCAAAGGTAAGTTTGGCACAGACGACCGACTGGTTTTTAATTGGAAGCTACTGGACCTGAATGCGTTCTTGTACGAGTTAATGGCGTATTCCTTCCATCGGTCTCACTTACCTGGCCATATCTGTTGATACAGTTCTGATCTGAGGTGGTCAATAATCCGAGCTAACCCATGCCACTAGGTTAGTCATAATTGTTATGACTAAGCCAACTCTAGTTTAATGAGACCTGAATCAATTCTCCCTAAGAAAAGATTAAGTCTGAGGTCTTCCACCATTGTAGATGTGCGGGCCCTTCCCGGGGTTGATTGTTCTCGGCTGGATACAGTGGCTCAGTTGCACCGGGAAGATGCAACCATGTCTATTAGGCATTGGATGCTATGGGCTGGAGGATGAGTTGGGCTCAATATTTCCGGATACGGTGAGAGACTCAATTAGGAACCCAGTCTATGCAAATGGTGGGTCTGACTTAACTAAGGAGTGGATCAATATTTCGGATACGGTGAGATTCATGAATTAGAGACCAAGTTTGGGTGCACCATGATTAGAGAATCATTGAACAAGAGTTGTTCACTCATTGGCTAACCCATCACCAATAACTGTTAGGTGAGGTGATGAGTCAGTTGGTGAGACCGCACCACCCACTAGAAATCATTAATCATGGAGATTTTCGCATCTCTACAGAGGGAGTGTAGGGATCCGAGAAAATAGTGGGAGCTAATTTGTTTAAAAATAAAATCCCTAAACAAATTGGTCAAGTCAAAATTACAGTATCTAACTAGAATCTTTGACTCTCTACAGGAAAATGTCTGCGTCCAACCCATTGGCACGTATCCTGGACACACATAGACTGACTGGACCCAATTATAAAGATTGGCTCAGGAACTACAAAATTATTTTGGGTTTCGAGAAGTTAACCCATGTTTTGGACCAGGACCCTCCCACCTTACCAGCCCGTCCATCTGTTGAACAGAGAGCGTCTCTGGAAAAATGGATTGACGAAGATAATAAGGCCAGATATTACATGTTGGGCTCGATGTCTGATGAGCTCCAGCGCCAACATGAGGATATCGGGACTGCTCGCCAAATGTTGGCTCACCTGCAGGAGATGTTTGGTGAACAGAGTCGCGCAGCCAAATATCAAGTCACAAAATGACTTTTTAAGGCTAAGATGCGTGATGGGCAGTCAGTCCAAGATCACTGTCTGACAATGATCAAGGACATGGAAGAGCTTGAGAAGCTCGGTGTGAAGTTAGACTTGGACCTGCAGAACGATATTATTCTGCAATCCTTGACTGATGCATATGGGCAATTCATCATGAATTACCACATGCATAAACTTCAAAATTCCTTGGCCGAGTTAATGAATATGCTGGTTACCGCTGAGCTTTCTATGAAAGGTTCTAAAGGCTCAGTTCTTGCTATGGAACGGACTTCTTCCAAAAGAAAGTCTTATGGAAAGAAAAAGAAGTCTGTGAAAAAGCAAAAGGTGGAAGGATCAAAGAAGAAGAAGGCAGAACCGAAGAAAAAGGCCGATGGCAAAGGAAAGTGTTTCCATTGCAACAGCGACGGCCATTGGAAGCGGAACTGCCCTACTTACCTGGCCACCCTGAAGAACAAGAAGGAAGGTCCTTCTGGAGGTATGCTCGTTATTGAGTCTAACCTTACGGTTTCTTCTGCATCCAGTTGGGTGCTTGACTCTGGTTCTAGTGCTCATCTGTGCACTTCTATGCAGGGTCTTGAGGATAGCAGGAGGCTGAGGGATGGAGACATGATCCTACGCATCGGTAATGGAGCAAGAGTTGCTGCAGTAGCCGTGGGAACATACCCTCTTCGATTACCATCTGGTTTAGACTTAGTTTTGAAAGACTGTTATTATGTGCCTGCAGCTAGCAGGAATTTGATTTCTGTTTCATGCTTAGCACAAGAAGGTTATGTGATTCACCTTCTTTAAGGACCATTGTAACATTCTTTATGAAAGAAATAAAATTGCAAATGGTTTCCTTATTAATGGTCTTTATCAGCTACATATTGATGTACCTGTTCTAACTATCGAGCAAAACGTGAATGCCAAACGACCTAGGGATAGTCCAAACGACAGATATCTATGGCACCTGAGATTAGGTCATATAGCAGAAGATAGGATCAACAAATTGGAGAAAAATGGGCTATTGAGTCCATTGACTTTTCGAGTCATATCCAACTTGTGAATCTGTCTTCAAGGCAAAATGACTAAACTCCCTTTTGTTGGACATGGGGAGAGGGCCACAGATCTCCTTGCCCTAGTACATACTGATGTGTGCGGCCCATTTGATGTGCCGGCTAGAGGCAATTTTGTCTACTTCATTACCTTTACCGATGATCTGTCTAGGTATGGGTATGTGTATCTTATGAGACACAAGTCTGAAGCTTTTGAAAAGTTCAAAGAATTCAGACATGAAGTAGAAAAACAAACTGGAAAACCCATTAAGGTTCTTCGATCAGATCGAGGAGGTGAATACCTTAGCCGGGAATTCCTAGACTATCTTAAGGAAAATGGCATAGTCTCTCAATGGACTCCACCAGGAACACCTCAACTCAACGGGGTTTCAGAATGGAGAAATCGGACTCTATTGGATATGGTTCGATCCATGATGAGCTTCACAGACCTCCCTGATTTTCTTTGGGGACACTCATTGTTAACTTCAATTCTATCTACTGAATAGGGTTCCCTCTAAAACCGTTCCTACCACACCGTATGAGATATGGCACGGTAAGAAACCAAGTCTGAGTCATCTCAGAATTTGGGGTTGTCCGGCTCATGTCAAAAGACAACAAGCGGACAAGTTAGAGTTTAGGTCCTTTAGAGCTCGATTCATAGGATATCCTAAAGAGTCATTAGGATACTATTTCTACATTCCAGAAGACCACAATGTGATTGTGAGTCGACATGCCATCTTTCTTGAAAAATAGTTTATTCAAGATAGCGGCATTGGAAAGCAGATTCAAGCTTGATGAGAAAGTCTCACAAGCAGAACGAGCTAAGGACCAAGTGGAACCAAATCAGGTTGAGCCAATAAGAACACTACCTCCTCCACCTCGTAGATCGGAAAGAGTTTTCCCGTCCCCCTGAAAGATACTTAGGTATTATTTCAGAGGATGTAGAGGAAATGTTCCTCGTAGGTAATGGTGCTCATGGTGATGATCCCAAAACCTACAACGAGGCGATATCAGATATCGACTCCGAGAAATGGCTAGAGGCAATGCAGTCAGAAATTGACTCGATGCACTCAAACCAAGTCTGGACCTTGGTAGATCCACCAGAAGGTATAGTACCTATTGGGTGTAAATGGATCTTCAAGAGAAAGATTGGTGCAGATGGGAATGTGGAGACATTCAAGGCTAGACTAGTGGCAAAAGGTTATAGTCAACGCGAAGGCATTGACTATCAGGATACCTTTTCCCCAGTGTAGCTATGCTAAAATCCATCCGCACATTGCTTGCTGTTGCAGCCTATTTCGATTATGAAATATGGCAAATGGACGTGAAAACGGCATTCCTAAATGGATATCTTGAGGAAGATATCTATATGGAACAGCCGCTAGGTTTCACATCCAGTGATACTGATCACAAGGTTTGCAAGCTGCAAAGGTCCATATATGGACTTAAGCAAGCATCTCGGAGCTGGAACACTCGTTTCAATGATGTGATCAAAAAGTTTGGTTTCATCAAAAATGAAGAGGAACCATGTGTTTTCAAAAGGGTCAGTGGGAGCGCTGTTGTCTTCCTCGTATTGTACGTGGATGACATCCTCCTTATTGGGAATGATATTCCCATGTTGACATCAGTCAAGATGTGGTTGTCCAAGGAATTCTCCATGAAAGACCTAGGTGAAGCATCCTTTATTCTAGGAATTAAGGTCTATAGGGATAGACCGAATAGGATGCTAGGACTTTCACAGAAGATGTACATAGAGGAAGTACTAAAGAGGTTTAGTATGGAAAACTCTAAGAGGGGATTAATACCCTTCAGACATGGTATTCATCTTTCCAAGAAGATGTGCCCCAGCACACCTGAGGAAATAGAACGCATGAGCAAGATCCCTTATGCTTCTGCAATAGGGAGCCTCATGTATGCCATGCTATGTACACGACCTGATATAGCCCATGCTGTGAGTGTCACAAGCAGATATCAGTCAAATCCAGGTGAAGAACACTGGACTTCTGTGAAATGTATCCTTAAGTACTTGAGAAGAACTAAGGATATGATGTTGGTCTTTGGTAATGGAGAACTCCAAGTCCAGGGATACACAGACTCGGACTTCATGTCCGATATAGATGATCGAAAGTCGACATCTGGCAGACTGTTTGTGCTGGAAGAGTTCCAAGCAAATGGTGATACCATCTCATCCGCGATTACCTCGAGAAAGGGTTACGTCGAGGTCAAGAGAGTCAACTCCGCAGATAATGTGGCAGACCCACTTACAAAGCCGTTGGGCCAGCAGAAGATCGAAGCCCACCTTGAGAAGATGGGACTTAGACTTGTAGCCAATTGGCTTTAGGACAAGTGGGAGATTGTTAGATATATGTGCCCTAGAAGCCAGAATTGGCTGACACTTGTAATACACTTCTAGGGGCAAAATTATAATTTTGACTATAATTAATCAAATGGGTTATTTTCTATCACATATGTGTATTTAGTGTCTGTGATACATCCTTTGAGTTAATGGTAATGATAATTCATATTTTCAAGAGTTGAAAATTTAAGACATGAATAATCATTATTAACTCATAAAATGCTCCCGACCATAGGATCATCACGAGGATGGTGATTGATCCGGAAGGTTGGTGTACAATCGCTTCTCTTTAGTAGATGAGTCTTGAGTCTACGGTGTGGAGACACCGGAGCGAGAGTACAGGTACTCGTTAGAGAACGAGGGCACTGAGCGTGACCACCTCGAGTAGTCATTAGGGAAGTCTACCTTCTCGTCAATGACTGACTCGATGCTGCAGTAGTGTGTCTGGTTCTTTGACCTGAGATGCATCGGCAGTTCACCTTGAGGGTGTTATAGTTTGACTACACCATTACTCGGTCTCCTAGCCATATGGAACCCTGAGGTGTATGTTGGCTATAGCATGTTCATTGTAGGAACTGGATTGCATCAAGATGGAATCTATCTACCTCGGTGGTAGAGGAGCAGCCCTATGATGATCATGAGAATCAAGTCCAGAAATCCATGGCCATGGTAGAGTGAAATAATAGAAAGAGTTTCTATTTAGATTTTCACATTGGACTCGAATCGAATGATTACATCATATGACAGAGACTAGGGTTTGACGAGTTTACCTTAACCCTAATCTGATCGGGGCTCAAGATAGAAGAACTGAATCACACAGGTAGCTGCACCAAGAGGTTCGCATTCAGCTCTGATGGGTTGCCACCATATACTGCTAGGTGTCACTGGTGGATTTTGGGAGCAATTAGAATGATTTAGATGATCGATCATTCTAGCTGTTCGAATCAGAAGAGTTCTGATCCATCGAAAGGAGTTTCGATGATGTCGATGATAGAGATCATGACATATCCCATTACCATACAGAACTGAACCTAACTGGGTCACACAAACAAGGGTTTGAATCTGGTGATCATCAATTGAACTGATCTAGTTCAATTGATCTGAATGAGATTCAATTAGGTTCAAGGAAATCGTGCTAGCACTCGATTGAACCTAACGTTCTTCTTTTACTATCATAAATAAGTTGTCCTGACTGAGCCAAAGGAGTTTGTGCTCAATCAGAGGCCTTCATATGGTCTGACTGGAGGTTGTCCAAGTCAGAAAAGGTTGTCTTATTTGTAAGACATTACCTGCCATTTTTGGTCACCTGCCATTTCTTGTTCTTTGACTTTGGTCAAAAGTCTACCTTTGACTGGTCAAACGTTGACCATTGACACTTTGACTTTTGACCACATGTCATGCACCTATTGGAGAGCTGGTGGGGGCCTGTCCCCCTGCCAGAACCTGGCAAGGAGAAGGGCGCACGCCAAGGGTGGCGTGAGCCCAAGTTGGAGGCGCCTAGGAGTCCTTGTTGGACAAGGACTCCACCTCCCTTTTGGATTCCAATTAGAGTTCTTCTAAGAATCCAACTTTGACTGGTCTTAGGCGCCCTCTAAGGAGGAATCCAGGGGTCTCTATTCCCAACCAATCAGATTTAGATCTGATTTCACAAAGGGTTGTGATTGGTTGGAGAAGGAAGAGGAGTTGGATCACAAGCTTAGTCTATAAATAAGACCCTGCGCCCAACCCTAATTCCAATGAATTGAGACCCCACGCCCCAAGGCTGCCTCTCCCCTCCTTCTCCATGCCATAGTCTCTTCTCCCCTTGCTCTCCACGTCCAAAAGGAGTTTTGGACCTTGGTTGGTGCGATTCAGATCAAAGAAAGGCGATCAAAAGCAAGAAGGCTGCGCTGCTGCAAAAGGACGACTGCAGATCTTCAAAAGAGTTTTGAAGATCCTCCAGATCAGATCCAGATCTGATTTTTGGAGGTGTGATAGAGAAGAAGAGGATCTCCAGATCCAACCCGAGTGGATACCGGTAGAGGCCAGGCGCTTGCGTGGCTAAGATCCAGAACCTTCCGCTGCAATCAGGATCATCAACAGGGTAATAGGATTACCCAAATCAGGTAAATTAAATTTGATTTAATTTATCTTATTTTATTTTATTTATTAAAATAATAAGAATCAGATCTGAAACATATCAAGATCTGATTGAGATCAAGAGAAAAATTTTTGAAATATATCTCTTGATCTGATCAGATCTGGACGAACCTGGACCGGGAAATCAGGATTTCCCTTCAGAGGCGCTTGGCGATAGCTAAGATAGCCTAGAAACCTTCCACCTAATCTATTGGTAGGTTCACAATCAATTATTTCTCCAAATAATTTTTAGTATTTAGGTTTTTTCGCAGATGCCAAATCAGTAGGCTATGTCCTCCACTAAAATGGTCTGGTTAGGCTCAACCATTAACATGATTGACTTTGGTGCGTCAAAGTAATGATAACCAAGCCTGAGGAAAGCTCTGGCTAACCTGGTCACCATTAAGAGAGTGCGACCTAATCATCATATGATAGATAGCAATTTCGATATCTAGATAAACACAAGGTGTATGGCACCTCCAATATCCACCCAGAAGATTGGACTCATTACTATTCACCTTAATAGGAGGCTATGACTCAGTTATTCCCATAACTTAGTCATTTT